>JABEXW010000332.1:0-49470 GCA_013266185.1 Fusarium sarcochroum | reverse complement strand
ACAATATAATTGCTGTCGCGTGATAGATTAAACAAACTCACCGTGCCACACCGCAGATGCAACATCATCCGACAAGGGTGACCGACCATCGCAATACCCTGCTTAATTTCTAATTTTATAATACAGTTAATAATACAGGCTAACCATTCTCGATGGTCTCATCATACACTTCTTCCTAGCGTCGATCAGAAAATCAACGAAAAATCCTCCATATCCAATGGAAACTCCTCTAGTATTGTATTCCAGTCCGGCATGGCAAAATCCCCTTCAACATTCTGCTGAACCTCTTGAACACCATCTCCCGAACCCTCAAAGCCCGCTTGAGGTTTGTTCTGTCCCTCCTGAACACCCTTTGAATTCTCCTCAACCTTTTGCATTATCAAGAGTGCCCTCTCTCGAAGCGTCATGAGCACCGTCCACTTTAATCCCGTCAGCGGTCCATTTTCGAGCACCTTGAAACTGTCCAGATGAAACTCAACCGCGGCAAACGCCCTGCTTGAATGTGGCCCCCAAGGACATACGCACAGATTGCGCAGAATACAGAGCATCATGTGGTACTGCGGAAAAGCCCTGGATATCCAGTGGAAGGGTTCCATATCGTCGTCTTGCCACATGCCGTTGGCGAGTTCCAGTAGCTCTACTGCTTCCAAGACGTCACCCTCAGTAACCTTAGGACATCGACTATCACTCTGACGCAGAGTTTGCCATTGTCGTCGGGAAACGACGTCGACTTTGCGTATGATCATGCGGGCAATGCGAATCGTCATTCTTTGCTCCGGTATCACGGGGTTGCAGCGCTCAAGAATCTCTTCGACCCTTTCCATGGCCTTTTTGATAACCTGTTTTCGGGCGTCTTCACCTGGGATGCCATCCGTTGAAGTACTCATCTGGAAAAGCTGGGACCATGCCCGTGACGCCTGATTGTTGCAAAGAGGCAGCGTCATCCGCGTCCAGTCTGGCCTAGAAGGAGGAAGCTCTTTCATCTCTGGGAAGAGGTCGTGGTCGTGTAGATTTCGGGGCTGATCAACACCAAATTGCTGGTAAGAGCCTGTTGGATTCTGAAGGCCGTAGTCCTCAGCACCTCTACTGTCACGCTCAAGGAAATGCCACCACACTCGGCGGCGGATCTCAGATTCAAAAACGGATAAGCCGAGTTTGCTGCCGTCTCTGTGGAGGCCTATCGATTGTGCAGCCCGAAGCGCAAGGCCGTTGATTATCCAAACGGCTCGGCCAGTGTTGTGAACACGCATTGCTGCCTGTGTCGTTGTCAGTATTGTCCTTTTGATTCTTATATTGTTCTTACCGAGTAAATTGCGAGCGCCTGGAGCAGAGTTACGGTCGGACTTTCGAGAAACTCTGCTTGAGCCAAAGATTGTTCTAAACCAATTTTAAAACGATGAAGGATTTGCTGCTTGTCTTCTCCCAAGATATCATGGATTTCACTAGGACCCAATGCTGTAGCAGAGGCGTAATAAATAGCGAAGCATAGGCCTAGGTTTTCAATCGTCGCTTTTGCAGGGTCGTTGATTACGGTATATAGTATAGTCTCAGCAGTAGGGACATGTACCACTTTGGTACATGAATCGACACAGTCTGTAAAGACTTTCCATAGTCGTATGGCGCCTTGCCTGGGAGGATGGAAGCTGGCAATGGGCACTGTGACCATACCAGCTGTAAGCATAGCCATTGGGTTGAATGGAGAGGCGGGAGAGTTGACATCGCGGGGAGGTTCGAGTCTTGGCGTTGCCAAGGCTGTTCGTACATCATCTTCCTGGTCGGTGTGTTAGCGAATATGAGATGATGGGCAAATTGGATCTGTACCTGTTCGATAACCCGTGAGAAGAGGACTTCATTGACATAGTGGCTGACTTTTCCTTTACTTAATAAGAGACCTTCGTGACGACTCTGATCTGAATTTGTTGATTCTGGCGGTATCTCTCTCGACGTAAGGCCTATAGATGGAGACGTAGACCTAGTTGTAGACGCAAGTGGTTGTGGAGAAGAAGCTTCACCAGACTTGAACGCCTCTATCGTCTTTTCCATCTGTGAGATCCGGCTGGCAACATCATTGATAGTAGTCTTCCTTGGCCGTCGCACGATAGGGCCGGAAGGCGGATACGAACATGAGAACCCGCTGCGTGTACATTGTGAACATGGGTCTTTTCTGTCACAGCGAACCTTTCGGCGATGACACACGGTGCAGGACCGTTCAATACTCCGGGATGATTGAGTCCGGGGCCGAGAAGACATGGCTCTGTATTACACCGAGAATGATTAATCAGGCCGCCGAGAAATGAAACGGGTGGGCCGAGAGTATGCCTTTTGATTGTTAAGTGCTTCGGTCGTTGTATAGTCGAGACCGACCGAGTTGAGGTCCGAAGATTCGGGGAATTCAAAAGAGTGGAAATTCAAGATGACGAGATGAGATGCAATTCGTTGCCCCGGATCTTATCTGGTGATCGAGCGTCGGCTTCGGCGGCAGTAGAGGTGCCGAGACCGACGGAGCCAATCAGAAGCGATTGCTCGGCGTCAATCATCCACCTTGATCGGCTTTTTGCTTTCTCGCGTCGCGAAATTGCTAACTCCATTCGCAAAAGTCCATGGGGATGATGCCCCGTAGGGCTCATTACGGGCCCCTTTAGGCTCAGATCTTTTGATCTTACTCTGACTATATAGTGGTCGGCATATCCAGTCCCTGTCATTGATTTCAGCCTCATCGAAAGCCAAGCCTCTTGACAACCACCATCCATCAAGACCAACAGACACTCTTCAACATGGCAGCACAAAACACGGCCCCCTCGTCACCTCGTCTGTCAGAGCTGACACTCCAATCCCCGGAGCAGAACCTAGCTGGTAACAACGAAAAGTCGGACCTGGAGGATGGTAACACGCAACCCGCAGCTAAGCCCGCGGCTAGTGGAGCGCCAGACGGTGGTCTTACAGCTTGGCTTGTCGTTCTTGGCGCATGGTGTACATCATTCTGCAGTTTTGGCTGGATCAACAGTATGTATCATCGATGCAGTGAAACTTGGAGACTGGACTAACCGTATCAGGCGTTGGAGCTTTCCAGGAGTATTATCAAAACGATCTCTTGAGTTCTTACTCATCAAGCACTATCGCATGGATCCCTTCGCTACAAATCTTCTTCATCATGGGCATGGGCCCCATCATTGGAAAGCTTTACGACAACTATGGTCCCCGATGGCTCATCCTCGGCGGCAGTTTCATGCACGTCTTTGGTATCATGATGGCCTCGATTAGTACCGAGTACTATCAGATTCTGTTGTCTCAGGGTGTTTGCTCTGCCATTGGTGTCTCAGCCATCTTTCAGCCAGGTAAAAATCCTGCATTCTCCGTCTTGAACTCGAACTAACATGATCAGCTCTTTCTACTATTCATGGATGGTTCGACACCAAAAGAGGAGCCGCCTTCGGTATCCTCTCCACCGGCTCGAGTCTTGGCGGTGTCATCTTCCCCATCATGGTCACTCGTCTCATCAAGCAGGTCGGATTCGGCTGGTCCATGCGAATTTGCGCTTTCATGATCCTCGGTCTTCTCATCGTCGCCAACCTTACCGTCAAGTCTTTCCACCCACCACGACCTCAGAAGGTCAGCGGCGCTCAGATGCTCAAGCCGTTCCGAGAGCCTGAATTCGTCTTTTGCATTCTTGGCTTCTTCTTCTTCACCTATGGCATCTTCGTACCCATCGATTACCTGCCTGTCCAGGCGCTGCAGGCTGGTGTGAACCCGCACATCGTCCAGTATCTGATTCCCATCCTCAACGCCGCCAGTCTCTTTGGTCGTATTGCATCGGGATTTCTTGGTGATAAGATTGGTCGTTACAATATTTTCATCATTGTTTGCTACCTGTCTGCTGTATGGATTTTGGCTCTTTGGATCCCTTCCAACACACAGGAGGGCATCATTGCCTTTGCCGCCCTCTTTGGTTTTAGCTCCGGTGCATACGTTTCTCTCATTGCACCTCTTGTGGCCCAGATTTCTCCCCTTCAGGAGATTGGTTTCCGTACCGGCATCGTGTTCTTCATCTCTTCTATTGGTGGTCTGACCACCAACCCCATCAATGGTGCCATCGTCAACAAGCCTCATGGTTGGGTTGGCATGAAGGTCTTTGCCGGAGTGTTTTGCCTCATTGGAACAACATTCATTGTTGCTGCGAGAATCCACCGTGTTGGATGGAAGCTCAACTCGACTTTCTAGTTTTTATCACAATATTACTATAGATTTGGGGGATATACCGGGATACACTGAAATTGTTGTATGGGGAAACAGCCATGCGTATTGCTCGTCACCACTCAAAAGCACCATAATTAGTTTTTAATGGATACATAATGATATGTCAACTGCAGAACTGCAACGTGATATGTCCGATGGTTGAGTATTCCATTTACAGCACGGAAGTTCGCCAATGGCTGTACAAAGTATAGTAGGGTCTTAGAATACTCTAAAATTGTTCCCTTTGCTGTTGCGTTGATATGAAGTTGTAGCAGACGAAGATGATGTCAACTTAAAGGTCTTATCGCGTTTGGTCAAGGCAATACTCAGGGTATTGTCACTACCATTAATTTATCAATCGGTATTTGCCTGTTTTAAGGTTGTACGGGAGGACGAAACTCTCCGCCAATTGAATAGGCTAAATACGTACGATCCTTTGCTCTAGGTAGTCAGCATCCTTCGCTGAGTAAGATACTACACAACAATCCGGCATTTGGCCTACGGACTTTGCAGCACTCGCTGTTGAGCAACTTTTGACGTTTCAATTCATGCGATGTCAGATTCTAAATCTTGACGCGTGCCAAGCTCCACTTGATCTGTATCTCACAGGTACCTCAGTTTAGGTGGATCTAAGGTCAACTGAGGTTGATTTTGGCTTCAAGATTCAATTAAACTTACGTCGTATTGCAGAGCCGCCTCCACGTTAGTCCCTCTCCGTCAAGTTCTATAATCGTACGTTCAATTTAGATAAAAATCCTAGTTTATTTCGAGGGAACCTCGGCATGATATTGTTGGGTGAAAAAGGGTTTTTGGTGAGAGCGCACTTGTCCCCGAAGTAGCAATTAGTCCGATGGAACCACGTCAGAACGTCCGACGGACTTTATACAGTCCCCAACATGTCTATGGCATTTAGAAATCTGACAGGCCAAGACCATGTCAGCATAGACATACATTACTCAGTCCCTATAAACTAGTCTAGTAACTTGGGTTATAAAATGTCTGCGCCGCCTTCGTTATCTGATCCTTCGGATCCTCTTCGTCATTCACTCATCTCCACAAGCTAAGCTGACCGAAAATGGCGGGCAAAAAACTTCCTGAGCTCCCTGGCTTCACAGCCCTCAACAGCAAAATTCTAGTCAGCCAGAAAACCGCTGAACAACCACCCGCGGACCATCCGTCGGCTGTTGTCATTTACGGCTGGGGCGATGGTCTTGCCAGACATGTCGGAAAATATGCAGATGGCTACCGCGCGCTTTTCCCATACTCCAGGCAAATTGTCATTCTGAGCCCCATCAAAGATGCCATGTTCACTGGCCTTGAGGCGCGAACACGCGAGATGCATCTTGTCCTCGACAACCTTGATGGACTCCTTGACGACAAGCAAGCTCCTATTCTCATCCACGCCATGTCCAACACAGGCGCAATCAGCTACGCCACAACACTCAAGGGCTTCCTGGAGAAACACAAGCGACAGATGCCTCACCAACTTCTCGTCCTCGACTCAACGCCCGGAAACCCTTTTTGGTCATGGGAGAGACTGGGTCAGTGGTCTCACGCCATGGCCCTCGGCACCGCGAAATTCTTCCCTTGGCCTTTTTTCATCACCCAAGGCATTTGGGGTGTTTTCCTCACTCTCGACGTTATCTTCAAGTGGTTGACGGGTGGAGAGCCATCTGGAGCTTTCGCCCTGCGCGTGGTGGATGACAAGAACTATGAGACCACAGACTCCAAGAGATTGTACCTTTACAGCAAGGCGGATGATATTATCTCGTACAAGGATATTGAGGGCTACGTTGCCGAGTCAAAGGAGAGAGGCTATGTGACTCGGTCAGAGATTTTCGAGGGTACTGGCCATGTTGGGCATATGCGTGCGCATCCGGAGCAGTACTGGAAGGCGATCCAAGACGCGTGGAAATGGAGCAATGATGAAAAGACTGATGCATAGAGATTGATTTTTGTACGATTTATAATGATGAGTAGCGTTGTTATACCACCGACATAGATTTGATAATTGCAATTTGACTCTTGGGAACTAGATTTACAAAGGGAGTGAAACTAGATGTGCTCAAGACCCCTAAGCTCTTAAGCTGTATAGTAAGAAATTTTATCTCTGTATCACAACGCGGCGTCTCCTCCTTTGATGGGTATCAAAGCCTGCTTGCCCTTCCCCTTTGGGATAATTTAGCTTGATAAGCACACCAAGTCAAGATGGCTGTAATACGGTGAAGCATTGATCTACAATGCATTTGTCTGATGCCTAGTTCACTTCTAGTTTTCTGTGAGCTAACAATTCCGTCCATATATCATAGAAGCAATGGGGTGAGCTAGGTTTTTGATTTTCATGGAAGAATCGTCCTTGGAAACCTCCTCTGGACCACGAGGGAGAAACATAATGTGACCTACCGCTAGTTAAGAGTGTAACACCAGGATGAAAGTCATAAACATTTACGGAGTAGTAAGTCTTGTTTTGTCTATCGGTTTTGGAAGTTTCCCGCAAATTGTGTATAAAACTATCCAGGTCCTTCAGCGGGCAGGTCTCAGCCCAAGTCTTAGTCTCGACGTCTAGACGGCCTGATTCGTTGTATATTCGTTGTATATTCGTTGTATATTCGTTGTAATCAAAATCGATAAGGCTGAACAATAAAGCGGGAAAAGTTGTAACGTTGGTTGCTTTTGAATATCAGCCCATGCTGACAGTACCTTCCCTATCTAGGTATCTTCCGGAGCACTAGCCGGCTCTGCAGGCTGATGCAACCAGATCCTACAAACCCGGTTCACCCTCGCCGCAATTTAGGCACCAATTCTTCACGACTATCATCCACTTTCAAAACATTTGTTTCCCTTCTACAACCCTTGAGGTCTCTGTTTCCTACGCATCAGATATTTTCTCGCACATAACCTTCATCCCGATCTGCCATCGCTAGTATGGATTACCAAGATACTGCTGCGAACCCCAAGAGCGGTTTTTATCGTCTTCCTACGGAGGTTCTTGTTATGATCGTAGAAGCCCTCGAGATTGAAGATGGGGAAAAGCAAGATTGTCACTTTTATAGGTTGGGCTCACGCAGACAGTATGGTGGCTATCCATATAAGCTAACCTGGCCTGTAGAGATAGATATTGTCAACCTAAGGCTTTAAGAGTGGCCCATAGGCGATTCGCCAACCTCGACTATATCAACAAAATATTGTTCACATCCATTCAGCTAGAGCCCACACGTGCGTCTTTAACAAGCCTCCAGCGCGGCGACTTCTCGCGTGTTGCTGAGTTTGCGAGTTCAATCACCTTCGTGGCGCCACCAAGCTGGGCGCTCCTGTTTGAAACATTCAAACATATCGGTCATACATATAAAGAGCCGTTTGACCCATACTTTCCGAGAGATTTCGGCAAGTCTATGCTCGAACAGTCTGTAATAGAGTACCTTGAAGGTCACGAATCTTTCTCAGAGGAGCAGGTGGCTGAAGGATATGCGGCCTATATACGCCAAACCAAGGTTACACAGTCACTACTGGAGGATGAGGATAGCGAACTCAAGACCGCTTGGGTCGCGATACTCAGAAAGTTGGGAAACCGTCTACGCAAGGTTCAGTTTGTGTCCCGCCCGTGCGCAGACATGCGCCAGATGGGATACTTTGACACGTCTAGCCAGAAAGACTTACTACCGTGCCGTCTCAATTCTCACTATCACTCTGGGGATACTGATGAATATGCCTGCAAGCATGCGAATGCCATAGCAGGTGACCGGCTTTTTATCACGGTTATGTCGTGTCTCGCAGCTTCGGGTGTTGCTATTCGTCACCTGGCCATCTCTCACTGTATCACTGGAAACTTCGAGTGTGCCAACATCCCAGGCTGGCAAGACTTAAATTTAAGTGGCTTAGAGGAGCTCAAGTTCAGTCCTGATATTTCATCTAATGCAATGATGATCGTCGAAGACAGCGTACTCGATGCCCTTCCATGTTTAGACTTGGAAGAAATTGAGCAAAAGACTTCCGACGTTCTGCATGCCTTGGTGGACAAAAGTCAGACCTCCTTGAAATATCTAAAACTTACCGCAAGAGGACCCATAACTTGGCCTAGCCACCCTGCTACTTTCGATCTGCCGGTGCTTGAACGCCTTGAGCCCTCGATCTATAGGGTCAACGAAGCATTACTTCGGGACTGGATAGTACGCATGGCGGCACTACGATACATAAAATTTTCTTACCCAGAGCTCGAACAAAGTGACTGTTGGACTGATGGATGGAGACACGTCTTTGATGCTATTCGCGATCATCCGAACGCAAGTGGACCAAATCCAAAAGGGCTTGAGGTTGTATTCGAACATATTGCATTGCGATGGGCGGATAATCTGTCATGGAGTGGTGTGGTATGCAGCGACCCCGAGATCGCTGAAGAGAGGCCGGAGCGTCATTCAGGCCTTGAGGAGTCGGAGGATTATGATTTTGCACTTGGAAGACACCTTTATGGCGAAATCCCTTACGAAGAAAATCATGTATTGAGATATTGGTTGCGCGATGAGGACCCAAATGGCCCACGTATTGTATTGGCTCGAGATGAATAAGGAGAGATTATAATATGGACAACGATAACGACGGGAGAATGAAGGCGACAAAGATAAATCTCACGTCAATGATATGAATGCCAAAAGTCCATAGGAGACTGGAAGATAAGCAATTCAACTCAACTACTCACCTGAGATACAAGACATCATGTGTTCTTTTTGAATACCATGAAGTGATAAATTACTTGCATGCATGGAATCATGATTTGGAAGCTATGTACACTTGCGAGACAGGTGAGTTTACGGTCTATCGGGTATGCCAGACCATACTAGCTAAGCTCTTCTCAATATCCTACTTGTCATTCCTATGATCACCACCAGACTCCTGCAAAAAAACAACATATTTCCCCCGTTTCTACCACCGGTGTTTCATATCTCAAGGCTCTCCAGACATGCACACAGCTACCCGTGTGGTTTTGCTGGCCTTCACCATTTATGCAAAAGAACCAACGATAGGCGGTGGCATTTAAGGGGACCGAGGTATGCTACCAGTTTGCATTCCAACTTCTTCACCAGCCCGCAGCTCAGCCTCGTACTTCAGCCGAGCCTCTTCTGCGGCCTTGGCCTTGGCCTCTTGTTCAGCTCCCAGAAGGCGCTCAGCTTCTTGCTGGGCCTGCTTTGCTGCTGCTTGCTTTGCTTCCATTTCTTCTTGTAATGCCTTCTCAAAACGCACTCGAGCAAGCTCTTCGGCCTCCTTCATATCTTGTTCTTCAGCCTCGTTCATACCTCGACTTTCAGTAACCTTCAACTCGGCTTCAAACTTAAAACGAGCCTTCTCTTCAGCCTCTGCCATAGCCAGAGCGTGCTTTCGTGCTCGTTGCTCCTCGGCCTTTCGTTCGGCCTCCATTCTCTCCCGGGCGGCCTTTTCTGCCTCAATTCTAGCCCGCTCGATTTCTTTCTTCGACTCTTCTTGGGCCAGCCTCAGATCTTCCATTCGTCGCTGGAAAGCCTCTTCAGCTTCTTTGCGGATTAAAGCCTCGGCCTCCATCTCGACTTCAAACTTAAAACGAGCCTTCTCTTCAGCCTCTGCCATAGCCAGAGCGTGCTTTCGTGCTCGTTCCTCCTCAGCCTCTTGTTCGGCTATCATAAGGCGCTCGGTTTCCTCCTGAAGCTTCTTTGCTGTTGCTTCCTTTTCTTCTTTCTCCATTTGCAGTGCATTTTCGAAACGCAATCGAGCAAGCTCTTCCTCCACTTCCTTCTTCCTAGCCCTGAGCTCCGCCTCGAATTTCATTCGAGCTTCCCTCTCGGCCCTAACGCGCTCTTCGGCCTCCTTCTTGCCTCGTTCTTCAGCAGCCTTCAAATGAACCTCGAGCTTTAACCGGGCTTCCTCTTCGGCCTTGGCCTCAGACTTGTGCTGCTCGGCAGCTGCCCCCATCTCTGCTTCATACGTTTCTCGAGCTTCTCTCTCCGCCTGTTTGCGCGCTTCGGACTCGGCCTTTCGCTGCTCTTCAACCGCCTCCGCAACAGCTTCAAACTTCTCCCTAGCATCATTCTCAGCCTTCACACGAGCTTTGGCCTCTGCCTCGTACTTCAGCCGAGCTTCCCCTGAGGTCTTAGACATAGCCTCTGGCTCTGCCTTTCTCTTTTCCTCTTCCATCCTGGCAATTTCCACGGCTTTTATCCTTTCACGGTTCTCCGTTGCACGCTTCTTGAGCTTCTCGACCTCCGCCTCAT
The DNA here is from genome assembly GCA_013266185.1 of Fusarium sarcochroum. Lineage (NCBI taxonomy): Eukaryota > Fungi > Ascomycota > Sordariomycetes > Hypocreales > Nectriaceae > Fusarium > Fusarium sarcochroum. Next base: position 39,001 of record JABEXW010000332.1, on the reverse strand, counting down.
GCATTGGCCACATTGTCATGGTGATAGCCCAGCCAGGCTGTATCACCCTTTCCCAAACGGATGGAAGAATGATCTCACCGCTAGGACCAATCAGGTCGTAATGGCCTTCTATAACATGAGGACCTAATATATCTACTTGCTCAAAAGCTTGTTTGATGAGATCTTCCATACCCTGTAATAACGTCAGCAATGTCCATTAGATCCTCCGACTGAGTACGTACCACCCATGTTGCGACGAGATGAAAGGGGAAGCTGAATCTTCGACCGACAGCATCCTTAAATTGAATTGGGGCCTGTTCCGCCTTCCTCTTGGACTCTTCGTATTGCGCCATTGTGTCCTTTTCGACACCTTTCTTAAGCTCCTCGATAGCCTTCTTCTTCTTTTCCTCTTGGACTCTGGCGAGTGTCTCGGCCGCGGTCACACGCAAGAGTGCATCTTCCTCTTCTTTCGTAATAAAATGATTTTCTTGTTCAAGTGGCTGTAGAGTTGGCGACAGGGATCTGGAAGAAGATTGTGAACTGTTGGCATTGATCTCAGATGCGACGACGTTCTCTTCATCGCTTTCATGGTCTTCTTGTGCATTTTCGTCTTCCAAGTTTGGAAGAGCAAACAGCGCCAACTGTTCAAGATGTCGTCCAACGTGCTTGATATACTTCTTCAAACCCGTTACAGTATGTCCGCATATAACGCATTTGTTAGAAGTGTCATTTGAGGCTGCTCTCTCACCGCGAGCCACAATAGCCTCCACCTCTTTCTCAGTTGCGCTTGGTAGATGCCGGATTTTAACATGTTGCGTGAGCTCTAGTGCCGAGGAAAATGTTTCACTTCCATTGCATTTGAAGGGACAATACCACGATCGCCAGTGATACTTAGAGACATGTGCCTGCCAGCTATGGCGGCGATCAAAGTCTGTATTAGACTCCGCGCAGTGTGAGATGATACAGGTGTAAGGACGAAGATCTCCAAACACGTGGCGTCTGTTGAGTGATGTTAGAAACAAGAACTCTAATAGGGTTTGTCGCAATGGCGGAGACCAACTCACTTCCAAGCCGTTCGAGTCGTAGCAGAAATCGGTCTATAACAAAATGGACACTCAAAGATCCCCTTCTCTGCTGAAGATGGTAGGGGAGGTACTCGTAGTGGAGGCGGAGGTCTTTGTGCCTGTTCATTCGTGTCTTCTGTGAGAAAGCCAGCAGATGTAGCATAAGATGTTTGTGACATTCCCGTATCTGATCGACCATCTTCGTCGATGAAGTTAGCTCGGGGGTCGAAATTCGTCATATTCTTCCAGTGTTCTGGGAGAGAAGATGCAACCGTTTTAGGGACTTCTGTTCGACTTGTATCTGTCTCTCTGTTTGATGCCATCGATTCTAGGCCTGCAGCAAGCTTGATATGGTGTGCTTCTCGATATTTAAAAAATCGACGGCGTCGAGTGATAGATTTTCCTAGAGCCTCGGCTAGTTCCTGAGTAATCTTTGGAAATTTGTCTCGAACGTAGGCGATATCGTGCGGTTCGTAATAGGAGGCATCTTCAGAAGGTCCGACACCATGTTTGTGGAATCTCTCATGGGGTGCAGGGTTTGCGATGGCGACAGAAAGACGCAAAAGGCAGTCTATGGCCTCTCCTATATCAGTGAAAAGTGTCGATAACCAAGTGTCAGGTGAAGGACTTTCGTCGGAGAAGTCGGAGAAATCGTCGGGAAAATCATCAGCATCGTCGGCATCATCATGATCCAAGCTTCCAGAAGACGCCGTATCATCTTGGTCCTCTGCATCTTGTTGATTTTGTTGCCAGGAGAGGGGTTTCCCGAGTAGAAGGCATACTGTATCGTGTAGGGATTTAGAAATGTCTCTTAGAAGGTAGACAACCTGCTGTTGCAGATGGGGCGCCTCTCGGAGTCGATGATCGAGGGATGCGGGACCACTCTGGTGAGCTGCCTGGTTACCGGTCCACATCTTGAAACGGATGAGGTCGTTTTCCAGTATAGGTGTAAACTTATCTAGATCAGAAAAGTCTAAAGAACTGTTGGCGCCAGCCGAAGCAGTTAAAGAGCTCTGTAGGTCCCGGTAGGACTCAAAGACGATCGAGACATGGCTCGCAATCTTTCCCAATTCTGTTTTATGGCTCATGGTGAAATGTTGCCCATCTTCAAGGCCAAGCTGACATGAACGAACTTGAGGGCAGCTCTTTGGTGTTGGCTGTTGTGTTTCGTCTGTATCTGGCAATGCTTTGCTAAGGTTTCGATAACCATACAAAAGACTAGCTAAGGACCAAGTTGTTTGAACTTGAGGATATTATGGAATTTCAGCGGCGTGAGGGGTATGCATCCCTGCGGCTCAATGGCCGGGCGTCATTGGGCTCGTGATATGCAGGTCGTAAGATGATCCTCCACCCGCCAAAATTCACTCAAAGCCTTGTTTTCTGCACCTCAAAACTCCCAGCTGAGAGATCTCGTAACGTCAACCCTTCTCGCCATGTCTGGTCTCGAAGTCGTTGGTATAGTCCTGGGATCAATCCCATTGGTTGTCTCAGCACTAGAGGCCTACATCAAGTTCATGAAAGACTGGCGCAAGGCTCCGATGGAACTCGAGAGCCTCTACAAGCGACTAAAGAACGAGGGGACAAGACTCGACAACGTCTGCAATCTGCTGATCAGCGATGTTGTACCACTGCAAGATATCGAGCCAATGCTGTTAGATAAGTTTGGGCCGCTTTGGCAAGCCAAGGAAATCAACGGCAAGATTCGGCAAAGGCTCTGGAATTCCTACAGTTCGTTTGAGACGACGATAAGTGAAGTCGGAGAAGCTCTCAATGACATCATGCAGCGACTCAGGGTTCAAGTTTTTCCCGATGGACATGTGAGATGGCACCTATCATTGATTGAGTCAACAACTAAAACAATCCAGGCCGAATGGGTGAACCGGGGACGGGTTACGCGAGAATTTAAGAAATTACTCTATCGCATGCATAGAAACGACTACAAGGATTCTCTGGAAACTATCTCCAGAAATATTGGCTATCTTGAAGGATATGCTCAAGGAAGCATTACTTCTAAGCCCCAGCGGAAGCAGCAAGCCCGCGGCAAGCTGTACAAGGTCTTGAGGGATCATTCAACAAGCATATATCGAGCACTTTGCTCTAGCATCCTGTGCACTGACTCGCACCATGTGAGTCTCGAGCTTGCACCGCAATCCATTGAAGTTGGATATGACACCGAAGAAGACGAGGTTTTGAGAGATGCACGATTCAAAGTAGCTATTTCATTTGAGATGGTTGAGGGTTCAGCAACGAAGCGATTCTGGGATGAAGTCAATATCAAAACGGCAACTTCATCGACAGCGACTCCACCAAAGCAATCCCCAGGAGAAATTCAGAGAAAGAGTACAAAACGTGTTTCTTTTGGATTCAAACAAACAGTATCGTTTATGGGACCAGACAAGTCACCGCACGATATTAAATCAGCAATGGCTATTCTAAGTCGGCCTGCTACAAATATTGCTTTCATCAAGACCTGTCAAGAAGAAGATGGCCAAGTAGCACAAGCGCCTCTTAACCTTTGTGCGGCTCTGAGAATGGGCCGCAAAGCACGACCTGTCTGCTACGGCCGCCTGATTGATACAGAGCGTATCGACCGTCACTTCCAGGTATATCCGCTTGGAACAATAAGCAACAGCGACGATTGGTCTATAGTCACTCTTGATGATGTACTGGGGGGCAACAAGGGACTACGACCATTGTACAAGCCAGTAGAGAAGCTTCAGCTTGCCCTCGCCATCGCGTCTAGTGTACTTCAGCTGAGCAAGACTCCTTGGCTCCCGGAAGTTCTAACGCGACGAAACGTACACTTCTTCAGTCGGGACAATTCTTACTCCTACACGGACCCTTTTCTCCTGAGAACTTTCCCTGCGAATCCACTCAAGTTCCTGAAAGCTACTCCTACGACGTCAAGACCAGGAAGCATGTCGTTGAGCAATCCTACACTTTTTGCACTTGGAATTCTTTTGTTGGAAATTATCCTGGGAGAACCATTTGAACAGCTACGTTCGTCAGATGAAAAGGTAATCGAGGGTGACGACGATGGCATCATCCGTGACTCGATCGCGGCTCACAAGCTGTTGGAGGAGAAAGTAGCATTGAAAAATCCAGTTTACCAGGCCGTAGTCCAGCGGTGCATAGATTGTACCGAGTCTAATGGTCTAGACGAGGATAATTTTCGGCAAGAGGTGTATAACGATGTTGTCATGCAACTCGAGGCCATCCTGGACTATATCAAGATCGGGAGTCGAGGATAGCGACTAGTGAACAAAATTGAACTTGATACCCAAAGGAACTAAATCATTAAGCAATCACGATTCTGTAATAGCCCCTCGGAGGCGGGACTTCCAACGGAGAGAAATGATCAGCACGTCAGCTAATATCACGAAAAAGTGACGCGAAACAAGTTGCACTCAAAATGGGTCAACTAGGCCTTTTAACTACGCTACCCACATGATCAGCACTTAAGGATTCGAATGCCGGATAACAACGGTCAGAAAAGGGGTAGCAAGCAGGATCCTTGAAGGATACCCCACAAGATTATACCGCACAAGTGAGTGTTAAGGCTGATCCTGTTTAAACTTCACGACCCCAGTCACTCCGCCGTTCCTTCTAAGTTCTGTTACAGGACCTTCCTTGACCGTTAGGCCATAACATCCATAATGTACCTAGTCAGGGCTTAAGGAGAGGCACTTCTGTCTTTCCCCTTTCTATACTCCTAAGATAAAATGAAAATTCCTATCAAATCCACGGACTGTTGGCACTAGCAAATACTCTTTCCTTTTTTGAGATATTGTGATTCTGGTTTTTTATGTCCGCCGGTATCGAAACTTCTTTGACAATTCCGCGCCGCCAATATGGCCAGCCAACTCGAGTTATCAGACGTTGAGTTCATGACCAAGGGCTATCGGGATCGAACTATTCTCGTCTTTGCCATATGCTATCCCTTGGCTGTGGTGGCTGTTTCTTTACGGTTTCTCAGCCGTGTGCTGGCAAAGAACAGTTTTTGGTGGGATGATTGGCTATCTCTCACTGGCCTGGTACGTTCATTCTTCTTGCCTCAAAAGTGGTTTGAAGCTGATGGGATCTGTCTTCCTAGTTCATGACGGGTGGCTTCGTTGCCTGCGTGCTCTCATGTCTCCCAAGTATCGACTTAATCAACGGCAAACAGCGCATCACAAACGAGCTGCTGAGCCATAATTCCAAGGGAGCATACGTTTCCGAGATGTTTTACTACTGCAACCAACTCAGCCTAAAATTCTCGATCCTCATGTTTTACTGGAGAGTATTCGCGTCGTCCGACTACATCAGAAGATCCATTTACTACATCGGAGGAGTCATTATTCTCTGGTTTACATCGGCTGTCAGTACTCTGTATTTTACATTCGAGCTATTTTAACTAACTGTTGATAACAGTTCATCGTATCAGCCTTACAATGCGTTCCTGTCCAAGCAAATTGGGACCCCATCGCGAAAACACAGCCCGATGTCAAATGCGTCGACTTGAATGGCTTCTTCTTCGGCACCTCGATTCCAAACATTCTGGCTGATCTTGTTCTTGTGGTATTACCTATTCCACAAGTAATACGGCTAAAGATTACGATTGCGCAAAAGTTGTTTGTTATCATGTTCTTCGTACTCGGTGGATTGTAAGTTACCTCTTCTAGTTGCAGTGCGCTTTTTCTTACTGTTATAAGCGTCGTTATCACGTCCATCATACGATTGAAACTCATCACTGAGGTCAACTTTGCCACATTCGCGGTCAATTGGACTGTCGACAATTCCGTCGTTTGGACCATTGTCGAGAACTGCTGTGGTGTCATCAGCGTCTGTCTCCCATCACTCCGACCCATCATCAAACTTGTGCCGTGGAAGGCCTTCCAGCATGCCTTTACACGAAGTTACGGTGCGAGTCGCGATTCCAAGTCGAGGTCGAAGACGAAAACAAGAACCGGGACCAACTTTTTCGATCCATCGCGCCAACGATCTCAATGGAGTCAGATTAGGTCGACAAACGCTGGACCGTCGGACGAGCATGGTATTCGGAAGCATACGCAGATTGAAGTCAGTTCTATCGAGATGAATGCAACGTCCAATTCGAGTCAGGTCCAGCTCGCGGGAGGTCACAACGATACCAAGCTTTGAGGTTGAAAACTTGAGCAGATATGGAGGAAATGTAATACGCAGCCTATGTAATGACACCTTAATTATACATATCACAAACCGAGATCTCCAAATGCACGATTATCAGTTCCCGGTATTGTGACGAGATTCAATTACTGAGAACTCCCCACGCTCGGTCTTGCATGTGGCGACATGGATGACAGCCTCGAACCAACAAGATCCAGACATACAGGGAGGGAGCTAAGTGACATATTATTTGAGGTACTTGTTGATAGACTTTATTTGAGGTCGTGAGCACATCACATAACAACGCTTGATTACAGTCGCATATCGCTATGGAAATACTGCTCAACCCGTTGCCTCATTGCTGGCGAGGGGGTTTGCCCAAATTGCTACAATAAGGAGAAATACATAGGAACGTGATGGGCATTAGGAAGAGGGAGGTTCAAGTGCCCTAAAACCGTTACACTAGGTCTGGGGCAGGTCCATATATTCCCACCTAAACCCCACGTCTTAAACTGGCACTTACCCATGTAAAGCTTCTTATAGAAGGATCAACAACCTAGGAAAAAGCGCCGATCAACACTTTAGAGGTACTTGGTGGCTCTTTCACTCCTTGTTTTTCAACTATGAATGAGTCGTAAGAATTCTAGCGCCACGAGGCTGAAGAATATTGAACAAAAACGGTACAAGAGATCGTCAACACTTCATGAGCTAGGGCTAGTTCTGTGCCGTTCCATGTGCCAAAACTCTAGTTTTAGTCAAATTTGCGAGTCAAGGCACGGTAATACGCGGGATTTGGATTGTCATATGTTTTCGTGGGGGATATCGAAATTTGGTCTCCATACACCATGGGCTATGGCATCACCAGATTACATCCATGTAAGGATATTCAGAATCCTTGACTAAATGACCATGTAAGTGATCGCCCGCTTAGTGATGATGTCTCTTCATATACGTATACGTATCCCATCGACGGCCTTCCCCTTGCTTTTGCTTTCTTCCTACCCTTCTCTTTACCGCAGACTGTCGATCTTAGGTCGCTAGCTGCTTCACATTAACTGAGTGTGACAAACAAGCCAAAAACCTGAGACGTTAAGATGAAGGGCCTTTTTATCCTCGCCAGCTTCTTTCATGCACTTCAGGCATCGACTATCAATATCGACATCGATGTCTCGGCAAGCATTGATGTTCCATCCAAGGGATCGCTCCTCGAAACTGGTCTGGTAAAGACCCAGGATGGAGTTCACCTTAACTATACTCAGGCTGGACCCCAGGGCGGCCAGAATCTGCTCTTCATCCCAGGATGGCGGCAATCTGCTGCGGAGTGGAAGAAGCAAGTCAAGTACTTCTCCGAGTCCGGCTACCGAGTCACCGCCTACGACATGCGCGGCCACGGCGAGTCTGAGAAGCCCGAGTTTGGCTACCGTCTGAGCCGCTTCGGCGCCGATCTTAACGACCTCTTGACCACCCTCAACCTCTGGAACGTGAGCATCATCGCTCACTCAATGGGTTCCTCTGTAACCTGGGCTTTTTGGGACCAGTATCCTGAGGAGCGCCAGCGAATTGACCATTTCGCCCTCGTTGACCAGTCCTCTGTCCTCGTCGGCGATCCTACCTGGACACAAGAGCAGGCTGACACATGGTCCGCTGCGCTCTTCACACCTGAGCAGACCTATACCTTCGCCAAGAACATTTCTCTCGAGACTCCTCCCTTTGTAAAGTCTATGTTCTCCCCTCATGTCCCTGAAGCAGACTACAAGTGGGTGCTCGCGGAGAACAACAAAATGAGCGACAAGAACGCTGCGAAGCTGCTCATCAACCACGCCTTTGCCGACTGGCGAGACGTCCTCCCCAGGATCAACATCCCTTCGCTAGTGATCTCAGGTGACATTAGCGTTAACAATGCCTCGGGTATTGCGTGGGCTGCTACGCAGATTCCTGGAGCCAAAAGCCGGACGTTTACCGCCAAGGAGAAGGGAAGCCATTTTGTCTTTTGGGAGAACCCTGGTCTTTTCAACAGTGTTATTGAAGAGTTTGTCACCTCGTGAACACTTAGTCATGCGAGTTAGATATCAGAATTAGTCGCATATTCTGTCTTCTCTTTAGATATTCTCTGAAGCTAACCTCGTACATTGTATGAGACTTCTTCAATAATACATTAGTTTAAAGCCATATTACTTTCAAAAGTCTAATACCAGATCAATCCATCACGCGGACAAGCTCTATCTCTTTTTACTTCTACGTCGTTCCCAACAAACCACCCTACTCCTCCAATAATCATTGACCCCATTATTATGCTACTTACTATTACCCATAAAACTAGCATCTTGGAACTCACCTTGATCTTTCCGCTGCCTCCTGAGTTGCTAGTGCTCTCTGATGATAAACTTGAAGGTGCAGATGATTCAAAATTGATAATTCCTGCACTAAAAAAGGTCTATAGAATTTGCATTTAGTCGCTTCACTAGCACAAGTCATCCTCGTGGGGCTCTTACTGAAACGAGTGTAGCCGGCAGGAATATCAATGTAATGACGGTAACAATGCGCATAGTGATGGCTTCACTTTCACCACGTTTTGCCAATGCCCACATGGAGTTGTTTAGGTCTTCCTGCTTCACCATCTTCTGCGCTTCGAGATGTTGAAATAGCTGTTGTCGTAAGAAGTCAGAATATAATATTCAATACATGACTAGAAGCTTTATTAAACACTAAATGAATACACACCAGTGACTTCCGCTCAGCGTAAGACTGCAATATCCTGGTCAAGTGCTTGATGTGCATTTTCGTCTCGTATATCAGCTCACCAAGCTTTGAGAGAAATTGTTTGAGATTTTCTTCACAGATTGGAGTGGCCTGTTTCGAGTGGACACGGCTCAATAGAAAAGTCATTTGCTCATGAAAGAAGTCGCGCAGGGATGTAAGTGTCGCTTCATTCGATTCCACAACTACAAGAGCAGCATTGGCTTGCCGTTCCAAGAGTTGAAGATTTGATAAATCTGTTGAGCTGAAGAGTGGTCCACCACGAGGGCCCTTTGGTAGGTCAATGGGCTGCGTCTATGAGATTTTATGGTGAGATATCGCCTAGAAGTATTCATTCGCGCCGACAACATACCGTGGTGAGGTTCTCCTCTGCGCGGAGAATTATAAGCCTCCAGTCCTTTATAGCTGCGTTCATGAACACCAAATGAATTCTCGAGCTTGTGCAGAAAGCGCTCGCATACGTTTCAAAGCTTTTGTCATGGTACTTCTTGTCATTATATATCTGACCAATCCGCTCAGCCAACGAACGCTGGGGATCGCCTATCATCCAAATCTGGTTACCCGAGTCGAGGTCAAAATGATGGTATACTGATACTTGACGGTATGTCCACTTCCATCTTTCTTTGAAGTCTTTGCCAAAATTGGAGACGGTCTTGGTATTGTAGCAAATTTGGTACCGATGGCCACTCCTCTGTGGGCTTGGGATAGTAGCTCCGGGATGGGGGTTCAGTGTTGTGATATCGCTTCTAAACCCGCTGTACCGTATTTCTTGTTCCTGACTCTGCTGGATTCCGTAAACGAAAAGGAAGTCGAGAAAACTTGTCATCACGTGGTAATAGGACAGTAATCGAAGTAGCATCTTATCGCTCAGTTGCGTTGGGCAAACGGCAACAATAGAGGGCAAGAAGCTAGTGACCATATTTCATTTGAGACAAAACGTGAAAAACTATTGGTTTCCATATCATCAACAGGGCTTTTACATGAATCGGCAGCGAGGGTCCCTTTGATCAACTGCATTGGCGCTTGTCTAATGAGACCATGCTCATCTAAAATAGTTTTCTGATAAACCGAACCGCTCTGTAAAACATCTCGGATACTGAATTTTGGTAACTTACTGGGTTCCTGTGTTACAAGCACCTCCTTGTGTCGTAGCAACAAGGGCTCTTTCGATTTCTGTCGTTCTTCAAATCGGGTGCGGTATGAGGCGGAGAAGTCTCCATCGTATTGCTCGTCGACAGATCTGGGAATGAGATGTTCAGGATAGTATTCATAGAGTTTATAAGATTCGATAAATTGTGCAGGGACTTCGATAAGTTTCGGGTAGTAAACATCTGGTTGTGCTGCCATGATGCGAAATAGCAGTGAAGTAAACAATGAAAAAGCGATCAGACAAAGGATCACAGCATCAAATGACGAAAAAAAACCTCAGATGCATGTTGTGGCGGTTGCTCATAGGTCCAGGTTGCGAATGTGCTTTTCAACTCACAGCCTGATTTTTTTGACTGATGGGAGAACCAACCACATCCTGCGATGACCTAAACTGAATCAAGCAGGATGAGGATTTTAGGAAAGAGTACAGCAGCGGATCAACAAATATTGGTTCATCTTAACCTCTAATCCTCCTGCAAACTTCATCGTATATCATGGATCTGGATCCGGCGAATAACTGTCCCGTTTCATCAGCCAAGCATCCTGGTCAAGCCGGTACGATCGTAGCTTGTCCAATCCTTCTTGTTCATCCTATACAAGATTCAAGTCAGCAGCAATTTGTATGGATCATCGAGGCCGTTAAGTACCTGTGTTAAATTTCTCGGGAGATTTAATATGTATCCGTCACCGATACTAGATTGGTCGAGATTTAAGCAGAATTGAGCTTGTTTCTCCGGTGTGTCGACATTGAACAACCCGATGAGATAATCTCGAAGTACGTCCTAGCGAAGCTGGTAAGTAGATGTAGAGCACATCACTAAATCAGATGTTGAAGATGTTGACTGAGGCACAGAGTTAGCCTCTTTGGATCTTGACTTTCTCCACCAAGATTTTCCTCTTTGAGTTCCGTCGCCAGCCTCGGGGTCTGGCATAATAATAGTGAAGATGGAAATCAGTGATGTATGTTGGATCTAACAGCCCAGGTGCTGTCGCTGTTGTTAGAAGTAGTTAGTACTTTTAAGAGCTGATGTAATGCTGTCATCCAATGGTTCCAATGCTTGTCTACAGTAAGTGGTTTTTGATGCGACGTACCCTAGACCAGCCTCGTTCAAACCAACGCCGCGGAGCAAACGACATAAAGAACAAGATGAGCGGTAAATAGAATCGCACAGAGAACAGCGCAGCATACCATCATCTTTCACATTTGTTAAGTTCAATAATATACCTATGTTCAGCTTATTCCTCTTGGTCTACCGGCTCGACACGGAGACTAACACGACGGTCGGCGCAATCACTCCCGCACCGTGATAAAGTCGCCGAGGCGCTTATATCATATACATAAGGTGATGAGAATACAGAGAGTATCATCTACGCGCCTAATAAGAAGTAAAAACCTTGAAATTCTGAAGCTCGATCGACTTTGACACAGTTTTGCCCAATCCGGCTTTAAAATTGGCTTCAACATGACCCGTTCAATCACACGAGACCAAGAGAAACTCTTCATTCCTTTGGGAGGCATCGATTTTGGGCCCAAAACAGACACATCCGGAGTAGTCCATATCCATCTCCGGGCTGGCGACAACACCCCCGGTACAGGCCTTCATTGGCACGAGACGCACACTGAGTACCTCGAAGTCGTTCAAGGCTATGCCATCGTGACAGTCGGAGATCGCACAGCTGTCTTTTCCAAAGACGACGGTATTGTCACGATACCACGGTATACGATTCATCAGTACATGCGTGCAGACAAGACAGAACGAGGCAAAGCCGGAAAGGACGTGGATCTCATTGTACGGGAGTGGACGGAACCAGGTGATGGCGATAAAGAGATATTCTTCCGCAATTTACTCGGCTTGCTGCAGGATAAGAAGGATAGTGCTATGGGTACAGTAGGAATGCTTCTTTCTTTCATGGTGGTGTTTTGGTCTCACGATAATTATCCTGTTTTCTGGAAAGGGCCAGCGTTCCTTGGGGAGACTGTACAAAACACTGTCAGGAGAGCTGTGACATACTCGTTGCTAGGAAGTCTAGCTTTCGTGGGACGGCTTGTGGGATGTAAGCCGCAATACCCTGAGTATACGCCACAGAGAGTCCATTGAATAACATACTCAGTTGTCCGCATCGCGCATTGGCTCATACTCAAAGCAGATGCGCCCACGAAATTAGGCACCGCTTCAAGTTCGCGTGCAAGGGCTTGGCTATCCACCTTACCCTGTATCGACAGAGCCACCATCAGGTTTCATCAACCAGTCTGATACTCGGCCTCGCTGCTTCGGCAGCTAATGTCCCCGTGCATGTTGTCAATGGCTTCATTTTAGCGAGGCAGCCACCGATCTGCGACTCGGCCGAACTACGAGCCGCAGTATCAAACTGACCTGGCTGACCTTAGCTAAAGCTTATCAAGTTTCAACATCGCCAATGCTCAAAGTTCCCGTGCGAGAGCCGACGAACAAACCCACAAGGCTGGAACACAGAATGTGGAGGCGCAATTCCGAAACCAAGGAATACCAAGCAGTGAGTTTAATTAGCTCGATCCCCCGACGGGAGTATTTCCAGATCCAGCCTGCGTGCATGAACCTATCCGCCCAGAAGTCGGGATGGCACTTCGTCTCACGATCGACGAGGCGCAAAAGCCAAAAAGCCATTGTCAGATCTGCCTTTATTGTTCTCGGCCTGGCGCATCGCGGGAATAATACGAGCTTAGCTGTAGGCTGCCTATTGAGCTGAACTGAGAGTTTCACAACATCACGGGCGATGGCCGATACGACGTGGAGGAGATTTGCAAGGTCCCGGACAATTAAAACAAGCATTGATGTTGTGTGCTGATCGTTTACGGAATCTGGAAATTCCCCGAGAAGGCTTGTGTGAAGATCGTCGACGCGTGCAGCCGAGGCATAAACATGCAACGCAGTAAGCAAAAGCGGCATTTCTGTGTATGTTTCAGGCTACGAATTGTTAAATTATGCCTCAAGTCATCTGAGCAGTGGACTGAGATCATGGCTCTGAACCTTCTTTGTCCTCATCCTTTGGCTTGGCTTACATATCAGAGACGTGATCTGATCTAAGCTGTGCACAAAGCTTGGTTTGTTTCGAGAGGCCTGTGCATGGAGCCGCGCGTTTCAGATTGCATACGCCGTAATGCCTCTCTATGCAGCGAAAGCTTCTTATGGAAACCAGCCCCGGATGGACCATTTCCAGAAGGGAAATGTGCAGAACCAACAGCATGCATAAGAGCCAAGACGCTGGCATACATAGAAGGTTCCATGAAACCTTCTCTAGGGCAAGCTAGCGAGCGCCCCCTGAGCTTGGAGAGATTGAAAAGCTTTAGGATATGATGTCAGGCAGGGGAGGGGAGATTGGCGTTGATAGTCAATACCTAGTCAAGACTGTTGGTGCGGAGTCTGGCTCTTCGTTTCTTTTTTGCAAGGCAATTTTCTCTTGGCAGATGTTATCATTGACAAGAGTCATGATCAAATCTGATGATGAGAAGAAAGGGGACAAGAACGAAGAAAAAATAACGGATAGCTGCGTTTGATATGGAATAATCTGTTGAGTAGGATTCTAGTCATCAATCCTCAAGGCAAGTCAGACATCCATTATCTTGAGTAACGGTGATTGGACATGTGGTGATTAGCCGCCACGATATTGCGCACATGGCATTCTGGACGGTAGATTAAGCCCAAAGATTGGCCGTTGACATGTGGTATGGAAGAGGTAATCATTCTACGATAGCAATCGGGACATGACAACTTCGAGTTGATAATGAGAACGCATCGAGATCCTCCTCGGACTTGATGGGTTGATGCAGTTTGCTTTTTCTACCAGAGCCTGAAAAGGATCACCGACCCGTCTTCCAGTCTTGCACATTCATGCAAATGCAACGTTCTTCTGGAACGTCTTGTCTCCATGGATGGAAGGGGAGGGGAACCACACCACCATCCGCTCTGGCGGATTCAGGGGCTCATCCATGTCACAATCCCCTCTTTGGGCGTCAACTTGCTCGCTTCTTTCCATGTGACGCTGCAGTAGCTAAGCCGTTACTATATGTTTTAGCTCGAAAGGCGACGGTGGTGGTTCGCGAATCCATCATGGAAAGCTAGAAATCCTTTCGAGCCGTGGGTCATGGGCCTTGGTCCGTCTTGTCGATGGATTCAGAACCCCTGTTGATCCCTGAATCACAAAGAACATGGGCTAGAAGAGGTTAGTGAATGCTTGGTAACACTTGATACCGAACATTTATTGATTATTGGTGTCTCGCAGATTGGTTTGCGGGCGGCTGTAGTGCGTCGTGTAGATCAGGGTCTTGGCCAGAATCTCACTAGAAGCAGACAACACGATTCATGCGCGGTTTAAAGGGAATCTACTTTGCCAGAAAGCTTCCTTTGTGAACTTGAACTAAAATCGTCATCAGCAAGTCATGATCGTAAACCGGAAACAACAATGGAATTTTCAACTAAAGTGCTTTGGGGATCCGCGAGGGTTTGGGCTAATTTGAAACAGATGCGCACCGGGGAGACTTCTTTAATGCCCAAAGAGATGCACGTCCCCCGAACTCATCGCACGGACTCTATCGGTTGTAGTTGCGCTCTGTAATACCGTGTCGACTCGACTTAATCACGCACAGTACCAACGGATCCCCTTTCTTTTCCCCTCCAGATCCTGAGTGTCTCTTAGAACTGTTTCTGAATAGTTGGTGAAGAGAAACAGGCCGTGATACAGACACAGCCAAATTACCAAATAAGCATTTGTCATCATTCGAGTCAGAATCAGCCATCAAATCCAATCCTCGCCCTCAAACTCGTGGCATTGTCAGCCCAGCGCCTAAAGTATCACCTAAACAGAGACCCTCCACTGGCTACCAGCCGCTAATTGCAACCGCCGCCCGCGCCCGCCTCCACCTCTCCAGTCCAGCCCAAGCCAAGCCAAGCCCAGCCCAGCTCCAGCTCCTCCCACTTTCGTCTTCCTCCTTTAAACGACTTTCCCATCTACCGTCGGGTTCAACCTTAACCAACGCCCAGCCTCGTCCCCTTTGAGAATTGCGGCTCGACGATTAATTTAATTCACTTCCTCTTTGTCCATAATCATTTACTTGACATCGGACTCCTTGGCCCGCCTGCCAGATTCTCTTCAACTTCGGCATCGTCGATCCGCTTCAGTGACCCCCCTTCGATCGCTCCACCGCCTGACCCGAGACCACCACCACCATTACCTCTGCTTCCCAACCAGCCATCACAAAGCGCGTTGCCGGAAACAAAGCGTGGGCTTCCAGAGGGATACACACGGCGATCAACCCTTGATCCTTTTCATCGCCTTCAACCCACGGTTCTTTCTACGCATCGACACTTTCCAAACCCCTTACCCCGCCTGTCTCGTTGCCGCGAAAAATCAACGTTCAAATCTTACGCTTCGATTCACCGCCGAATGACGTCGAACCGCTCGTTGAAACGTTCCTGAGTCGACGCCAAGCGACATCCCTAGACATTCCTAGCAAGACATCTAGCAACCCCTCGTTGGCGCTTCCACGACCTCCCTCGACACCTTTGCTGCATCGTTCCCTCCCTGCTCTCGACTTCGTCTCCCGCAGTCGCTCTACCTCGACGCATGGCGTAGAAGGCTATGGCCCATGCTCCGCTGCTTCGAAATAATACAACTCCGGTCTTTCAGACAAACTCGAACGGATTCGGTGGCCTGCCGCAGACCAGTATGAACCATGCGCCGCGCGCCAGCCAACTCTCGGGCTCGACAGCCTTTGCTGGCTCCTCGGCTTCGTTGAGCTCCCTCGCCAGCGCCGCCACTGTCACCCCTCAGAATGGTGGCCCTGTCCTCGCTACGACCAACATCATCAACCAAAAGGCCGATGCTTCGCGATCCCTTTACCAGATTTGCATTTCCCTTAAGCAGCGCCTGGCCCAAGTTCCTGGCTTCGACCCTTACCTCGACCAGCTCGACCCCACAGATCCAGTTGATCCCCTATGGAGCCTCTTTCGTACCGGATACCCTCTGCTCCTCATCTACAATGCTTTGCGACCCCATGAGGAGCTTAAGGTCGAGGATCCTAGCGCTAATGAAGCTAAGAAATCCAAGATCGCCATCTTCAAATTCGTTCAGGCCTGCATGAAGGACCTGGAGATCCCTTCCTCGCATAGCTTTGTGATAGCCGACTTGATGGGTAACGACACTAGTGGCTTCGTCAAGGTTGGTAACCCCTCGTCCTATTTTTGCCGACTGAGCTCATATTGGTTGTTTTAGGTAACTCAAGTCGTTAATTACGTCTTGGATCGTGCAGAGGAACGCGGTTATCTCCTCCAACCCCAGCATCCCTACCCTGATGACCCAGCGAATGCGCCTACTGGGCAAATGTCCTACCGAGATCATATCATCCGAGAACTTGTCGATACCGAGCGAAAATACGTCCAAGATCTTGAAAACCTGCACGACCTGAAAAAGACTCTCGACCAGCAGGGTGCAATTCCTGGCGATACCCTCCACCAGATATTCCTCAACATCAATGCGATCCTCGATTTCCAGCGGCGCTTTTTGATCCGTGTAGAGACGACGAATTCTATGGCCCCTCTTAGCCAACGATGGGGAGCTCCATTTGTTATGTATGAGGATGCCTTCGATATTTACCAGCCCTTTATCGCGAACCAGCGCAAGGCTGCCCAGATAGCCAACCAGGTCTTTGACAAGATTCAACGTTCCGCGCACCCGGTGGCAGCTGACTTCAACACGCTCGATGGTTTCCTGCTCAAGCCTATGCAAAGACTGGTGAAATATCCTCTGTTGCTCAAGGTGAGCGGATATTGGTAGTTTCGGGGTTCAATAACTGACACATCACAGGATCTGAACAAGAAGACCGAGGATGAGGAGACCAAGATGGACTTGACCAGCGGTTGCGAAGCTGCCGAGCGAGTCTTGTCTAAGGCTAACGAGGCTGTGAACCGTGATATGCTAGATGAAGCCCTTGAGGACCTCACCAATCGCGTAGAGGACTGGAAGAATCACAAGGTGGAGCAATTTGGCAAGCTGCTTCTGCATGGCGTGTATGGTGTCATAACTGGAAAGACAGATCAGGAAAAGGATGTAAGTTTCATACCTAACAAAAGTGAGCTGACAGTTGCTGACTTTGATAAGTACGAAATTTACCTTTTCGAATCCATTCTCCTCTGCTGCAAGGAGATTTCGTCGAGCAAGAGCAAGGATAAGAAGGACAAGCTGCGGTCATCAGGCCCCAAGGTCCGGAACAAGAACGCTAAGCTCCAGCTTAAGGGCAGGATTTTCATGACTAACGTAACTGATATTGTGTCCTTCTCCAAGCCAGGTAAGTTGTCTACTACATTAACTCGGACTGCATTGCTAATCCCTGTCAGGACACCACAGCGTGCAGATTTGGTGGAAGGGGGATCCAGGCGTTGAGAACTTCGTCATCAAGTTCCTGAACGAGGAGACATTGAGGAAATGGGTGTTGACTCTGGAGACCCAGAGGAAGCATAACGTGCCGCGCCAATCGACAAACTCCGACACACTTTCAACTGACTTCGCCTGGACACGAGACCAAGTAGCTGGCTTGGAGAACCCATATCTACAAGAAGAAGAAGAAGACGAGGACCTTGGACCAGCGACAGCGCCAGTGTTCCCCGTTGCCCCTCCTCCTATAGGAATGGGGCTTCGAACAGCTTCAAGCAGTAATCTTCGCGCTCGAGCAGGAACCGGGGAAAGCTCCGCGTCACTTGCTGGTATGGTGAGGGCGCCTCCACCTCGGTTCCCTCTACCTGCACCACCCGCTCCGCTCAGCCTCCAGACACAAGGGAATGGCGCTCCTTCACCTGGTGCCTGGGCAGGCGACAGCTACTTCTCTCCAGTTGCTGAATCACCAGCCTCATCAAGGACGAGCACCGCTAGTGGGATGTTCACGACACCTCATTATGGCTTCCCCAAGACTGGCACTCCCCAGCCAACATGGGAGGATGGTAACGGTAATCGGTATACTGCTCCCGCTATGCCGCGTGCCCCATCACGCGACGGTCCTTCGCCGAACCCCCATGCACGTAACCCTCGAGGACCCTCACTACCAGCGATGGCCTCAAACAGCCAGGCGGCTCTTGCGCAGCAGAGGAACCGTTCATACAGCACTCCTGATATTAACGGACCAGGAGTGCCTCGCACACGACAGCCTAGCCAGGGCAGTATCCCAGCAGTGCCCGGAATTCCTCAGCATTTGCATCCTGGACACGATCCCAACATCGCAAGAGGACAAACAGGCTCACCTAGGAATGAGCAGCCGATGCGGTCTCAGACAAACAGTCCAGGAGCTCAACGAGAGCGTATGCACAAGCATTCCGGAAGCATGGGTGGTACCATGGCTCACTTCCCTACACAACCAGTGTACCAACGATCAGGCACTCCAGGTCCTGGCGGCAACACACTCCGTGTTGACCCTGCTGCCGCAAACTCGCGAACAGTGTCGCCGGCGCTTGGTACAGCAACACTACCGCCACCCACAAACCCTATGGGTAGCCCGGACATGCCTCTACCGACTCAACTCAAGGTTCGAGTGAACACCGAGGCAGGCAATTATGTCACTTTGGTCGTAGCTTTCAACATCACTTACCAGTCTCTGGTTGATCGCATTGACGCCAAGCTTGCACGCTTCACCGCCAGTAGCATCAGCAAGGGTATGCTCAAGTTGCGCTATCGCGATGAAGATGGTGACTTTGTTGCCATTGAAGGCGATGACGACATTCAGATCGCCTTCATGGAGTGGCGTGAGGGTGTTAAGAATATGTACTCTGGAGGCGTAGGAGAGATAGAGCTCTTCTGCGTCGGCGACACTTCCTAAACACCTTTTTATTGCGCGCACTCAATATCGATCGACCCGGAGAGGAGGGAGAAATGGTGCATTGTGCTTGGGATACCCACGGACTATTACCGCATTTTTCGGCGCACGGAAAACATCATATATTTACTTCAACCACGATCAAGGTACGATTACGAACAATCAAGGGCGTCTGGACGACTGGGCAAGGCCGAAGCATACCATATAGACGGCAAGCGACTCGACTTTCGAACACATCTCTTTTCACTGTCCTATCTAACGAAACCGCCTACTCGGGCCACTCTTTCGTCAACATTGACGCACTTTTCTTGGGTTACTTTTTTGGCTTGGGGCGGCTCTTGCATAAGGTGCTCAGGTGCGCATATCTGTACTTCAACGAGGCTCTGTATGCGCCTTGTGATATCCTTACCGCAAGATGACCATCTCGACACGTCCACCCATGGAGTTATTGTTCAGTCCCTGGGATCGCTCACACTTTATCAGTCACTTACACTTTTCATGGGATCCGGCGCTACTACTAAGAAATGGGGGCGTTCTGTCATTCTTCTCGTTCTTTGTCATTTACTTCAGACATTTTCTTTTCTTCTTCTTTCCGGGTTGTTCTTTTTGGTATTTACGTGGGATTACCCCTCCGCGCATAGAGGGCGGATGGGGAATATGGCATTGCGTGCGCGCTGATGATGGGTAGAGTTGATGATGGGTACAATAGTGTTGTGCAGAGCGAGGTAGTGAAATGCAAACACTTTGAATGAAACTGCGTCGTGTGAAATTGTGTCGTATGATGCCCAATTGTAGGTCGTGATGTGAGCTCAAGGAAGTTTCCGAGCAAGTGGATATCTGTTACATGGTTCAATGTCTTGTATTGTAATTGTACAGTGATATTTGTACACATCCACCTCTTCCTCTATTGCCCGTACGGGTATTTGTTGTACAGTTCGATTGTCGTTCCCTTTCCATCCAAGCAAAGCAGCGCTTTCTACCGACGCCCAAAATGCATATCCCTTCTCCCATTCGTCTTTTATCCCAGTGATTTCCGCCTACTTTGACTTGCTCGGCCCCGTCATGTGCTTTCGCATCCGTGACAAATGGTAGTTGATAGTATTCGCTGGCGCAGGAGGGGGCTTAGGACCATCCATGCATTTGCGGAGCTGGTTCTCGATGGCGGCGCAGCCGGTTGCGTTGTAACCGGCGGAAGCCCAACAAGCTATTCAATCGCGCAATTAGAACAAGGTCTTTCGAACGAGGTGGTTTGGGAGCGGGAAGGGGGAGGGGCACGTACCGAGAACGCTGGACATGATGGCGATACAAGGGTTCTCGACCTTGCGCTTGGGATCGTGGACGCGCAGGGTCTTGAGCGGGGGAAGACGAATTGCCTTGTGCTTGCCGGTCATGGTGACGGTTTGAGAGAGGGTTGGGGCGACGACGGCGGGACAATTGAGCTCGTTTCGAGGGTCGTGATGCTGCCGATACCGATGGTTTGGCTTGATTGGAAAGTTTGGAGATCAGGGTCACGTGTGGGCGGTGAGCGGGCATATCGATAAGATAAGATAAGTGGATGGCTTCATGCTTGAACTTGTTCATTCTTGACTTCAAGAGTTGAAGCCTACGGGTATTTAATTATGTTGGATTGACATCTTCTCTAAACAATATTAAGGCGCTACTCTTCTTTGACTGACGTTGGTTCGTTATATGCCATTCTCATTAATACGATCGCAGGCGGCAGCATGATCAGCCTCACAAGTCGCCAGCTGCTGTAGAGGAATGAACCATGAGCTTGGTCGTTCCGAGCCGAATTGGCCATTATATCCGTAGCAAGCGATTGTTTAGCTCATCTGTCGTGTATGTCCTAAATATAGGGAAACTTTACGCCTCTCTAGTTCAACAAGACCGTCGCGACACCCATGTAATCACAGAATGTGTTAGACGATTGCGGGACTGTGGGTGTCCTCTGTCCTCAAGGCTACCGATTCCCGAATACCTTGCTTCTAGACAATTTACTGGCGCTAATTGAAACATCCATCGCTGAATCATAAAAGAGATCCTTGTGCTTAACTGCCCATCTATACGCATAATGTGTTGTTACTCGCCACACATATTCATGATCAACCAGCACAGCCACAGGCCACTCTTGGCTCGTGACGTTGGCCAACCATTTACATACAACTCAACCTTGGACAACCCCGTCACCGGTTTCAACTTTGATCATCCTCCCGCTTCTATTTCCATGCCAAGTTTATTGTGCCTTCTTTCACTAGCGAGGTCGTAAGATCAGATCCTACGTGACATCACACCCTCGGACCCGACATCTAGCACAAACATGACTGGTGATCCTACCAGGCAAAGAGGCTCAGTTAGGCAAAATGAAGGATTTCTCGGTAAAGGTTTACACAGTGAAACTACTATCTCTGTTATTGTCCAGTAGAAATGTGGACCAATGACTTATTGTGCCTGGTGATGACCTCAGCGTGCTACACTGCCACTACCTTGTGCGAATATATACTGATCCTGAGGCTGTGTGACTATAATGACCTTGGCGGAGGGATAACAAGTAACTTGTACGGTTATACTTTCATCATTTGTACTGCATTGCCACTTTCTCTAGACTTGATAAAACTCGGAGCGCTCCAATACACCAGATTCGGAATCCTGATATCTCATCGCTCAACTTTCACAATGGAGAAGCCTAGTATGTCTCTCTTACACTACACAAGTACCTTGCACTAACAGAAGATCTTAGCACCCACTCAGAACAACTACCCCGATCAGATTCATTATCCTGATCAGAACATCCAGTCTGACCAGCAACCTCCCGAGGTCAAAACCCAACAACAACCTCCCCAATACGAACAACAGCAGCGCGACTTCAGCTCTCCTCTCGCTCAACCGCCTCTTACAAACCCTCCTCCCGCGCACCAAGCACCCCCGAACCAATATGCCTACGGTTCTCAGGCCCCGCAGCAGCAGAACTTCCAGAGTGTGCCCATCCAGAACCTGCAGAGCCAGAGTGCGCCAGTAGTTTGTCCTAGCTGTGGTGTGAGGAGTATGACAGTCACGACGATTGAGTCTGGTGGAACGACGCAGTAAGTAACTCTCTATCAATGGAATGAGGAGTAATGTGCTGACGAGTGTAGTGCTATCGCTGCGATTGTGTGTTTCGTGAGTTGTCTGGGATGTATCCCATATTTGATCTCCTCGCTCAAGGATGTTCATCATCAATGCGGAAATGTGAGTTATCCTTGTCGGTGTTTGAGTGCTTGGCTAACAAGAATAGTGTAATATGCCGCTTGCGGACTATCACCGAAGTGGTCGCACTGAGGTGCGCTGTTGGCAGAAGTGATTGAGTTATTGGCATGGTTCGTGGTTGGAGTATCGAGGATGATCATGGGGATTTTTTTTTGTTTTGACAATTAGCATGATACCAAATGGACTTGCTTGAGTGAAGCCCTTTCCAGACCTTCTTTATTTACGATCCTGTTCTGTAGACACGTATGTTAATACACAGCGCTTTTATTCAGATAAAAAATGTAGCCATGTTCATGCAATATCCATGGCATTCCTCTTCCCAATGTTCCTTATCATGTACACCGCCGCATCATGTCATATCCCGCCAAAGTCTATCATTACATGCCGTCATACACCCTGCCAACTAGACAACGTCGAACTTCTCCTCGTCTAGATCCATGCTCTCAGGAGCTGGGGCACGAGGGGCGCTTCTGAGTGCTGCCCAACCTGACTTCACGGAAGGTTGTCGAACAGGCTTAACTGACGGTGGCGCAGGTTCTTCGTGCTGCTCCTCTTCCTCTTCCTCCTCCTCTTCGCCCTCGGCTTGAGCATCACCCTCTTCAACCTCTCCTTCTGCGTCTTCCTCCTCGTCTTCTTCATCATCTTCATCGTCGTCATCATCATCATCGTTGCTTGACTCTCCAGAGCCATCAGTCTCTGCATCACTACCGGGATCATAGTCTTCCTCATCCTCATCTTCCTCGTCTTGAAGTTCTTGCTCAACCTCAAGCTGGGCCTTTGCAAGCTCAGATATGTCACCGCCAGCTTGACCGTCCGCAGCTGCAGCATCCTCGCCTTCTCCATTCTTCTTGGGTCCTCGGTTCTCCGCCAACTCTAGCTTAGCCTTTCGTTGCTCAGCCATGCTACGATCTTGTAGACGGTGCTTCTTGATGTAGTCGTCGATACCACCAAAGTCCTCCTGGTCCATCATAGAGAACTCCACCTCTTCAGTCTCGTCGCCTTCGCTCGCAAAGACCTCCACGGCAATATTGAATGTTCGCTGCAGAATGTTGGTGTAGCTCGTCGCCGCGATACGGTTCAGGGGGATAAACATAAGCGGCTTCTTGAAACCCCAGAGAATGCCAGTCTCGAGGAAGAATAGGTAACCGTCCTTGGAACCCCTGAAGGCCTTGACGTGTACGGCTTTCTCGTTCGGTCGATGAGGCTGTCGCACCATGCTATGAAACTTGTTGGGATCGGTGGAAGTAATGTCGACACCGTGTGGCTTGAGGTGACGGTTCAAGGCCCAATGAAACAGGGACTTGTAGTTGTCCGAGACTGCAGCTGCACTCCCAGCATCGGGTCCACCTATCGTGCCCTGCTTCGGCGCCGTCGCGGGCACTGTAAAGACGAGCGGCTCTTCGGTCGGGGGGTTCGTCTTGGATGGGAGACACGTTCCTCGTGGGAAAATGACATAGTTGTGTTGGACCTGGTTCTTTTCAGGTACAGGGAGGTAAAAGACATGTTCTGGCGCGAAATCAGTACGAAACCTATAAAATATTCCAACAACGCGTACCAATGTCAGACCAGGCGTGTGTTATCGCTGGAATTGGAGCTGTAGTGTTTGGCGCACGAGCATAAATGTGGCCGTCGGTAAAACACAACTCAAACTTCTTCCTCTGAGGCACCGAAACCGAAATTTCCTTGATCTCGAGCAACACAGACTCATCCGCAGCGTTGGTCTCGGTCTTCACGGGGGGCTTTGTACCGTTCGCAGCCCCGTTGGTCTGTTGAACGTCGACTCTTCGTTTCTTGTGCGCGGGTTCGCCGCTTCCGAGCAACTGATCGTAGACATGGGTCGCAATTTCGTTGAACAGGGCGATTCGTCCAGGAGAATCTGGAGTTCTGGTGTGAGTAAATTGCACATGTCATCTTTCAGGGGCTTTGTTTACCAGCTGCTTTCTGGATGCCTTGTAGAATGTCTGGCCGGGCTCCAAACACTGAGCCCAGCTTCTGTGTGTCGAGCGTTTTGCTCATGACTGATCCAATCGCCTTGGCCGTGTGATATTCAGAGCTTTTTGGTATAAAATTGATGGCGAAAATGCGTTTGCAAAGATTATTGTTTGTGGCGATGGGATAGGTTGGGTTGGATGCGCATCCATTACAGGTCGTCATATTTCCTGGATTGCGATAAGATAGCGATTCATTGGCGGGCGCTTATTAGTCAGGTCCAGGCGCTTAGCTGAGTGCAGCCCCTAACTTTTAGTGGCTTTCAGGCGCTGCTGTCAAATTTCAGGGGATCGGGCGCCCTATCAGCATCTGACGTCAGGGAGCCCGGCGCTTCCCCGCGATAGCTACCAACTTCCCAAGTGATACGAGCCCAATGTGGTTGTGATCCAGCGATCTTTGTCTTACAACAGTGACTCTGAATAGAACTTCCAACATCAGTCTTCATCATGGCAACCACATTTCCAAATATCTACGCTCATCGCAAGGTTGCTGAGACAGCAGCCAAAGCTTGCGACATCTGCTACAAGTCAAGCACATCAGTCTTAATCACGCCAGACAAAAAGGTATGCCGGAAAGCGACATGAAGCAAATACAGCTGGTTTCTTTGTAAGCTTATGCGGTCACATGGTAGGACTTCTTCTTTGTTTGCCCCGTTCATCTAAAGGACCGGTACTTTTGCACGCCCAAGATTGATGAGGATGCCGTCAAGGCCAAGCGCGAGAAGGAGTTAGAGGAGGAAAAGGAGCGCGTCAAGAAGGAGTACGAGGAGAAGCAAAAGAAGAAGAAGGAGAAAGAGGCCAAGAAGGACAAAGACGAAAAGGAAAAGGATGGCGATAAGGAGAAAGACAAAGATAAGAAGGATGACGATGAGAAGAAGGACGAAGACGACAAGGTAAGTTTCAGCCCTACCAAACATCCGGCTTTATGCATGACTAACCTGGATAGAAAAAGGAAGAAAGCAGTCCTCCTCCTGAAGAAGAGCCCCGTGTCTTTGAGTTGAAGACGTAAGGCGTTGACTCCCCAGTGCCTCATTTCTCAAACAGACCAACATGCTAACAATGTGCAGCGCCTTTTACCAGCAAAGACTATTGAAGAAGCGACAAGCCGAAGCTGCAAAGGTTGATCGGGAGCGAGCTTCGAAGCCCGGATACTTCCCATCTGTGCCATCAGATGCTCCCAGCCGATGACAGGATATTAGGTGTTTGCGAAGAAGACACATCTCCATCTTGACATGCGTCCGCTCTTGTTTTTAAGTTCAGCCGAATGTCCAGTGTTCCCACACAGTTCATAGTTTTCTTCATTGCCATTAGCTGTTGTGTGGGATCTCCCTTCTCTTTGTGATGGTTGATATGTTGGGTAGCCTGGGCAGGTTTCCAGGCCAAGGCTGTCATGGTGGTATCAAGACCTTGACTGAGGCCACCTATCTATCTCTCTCACGAGGACTCCTTTTGATTAGGTTTAAGGTATCAAATCTTGTCCATGAGATGGCTCGCATTTACATTGAACCCAAAACGCGCACAAATTCTGATCTTTTCTTTTTTCCAGTCGCACATGGTATCTTCAAATCAACTCCTTACCTACCACTGCCAACATTCTTCTCTCGCAAACCACCTCAATCCTTTCCAACGTTCCGATGAGCTACTACACACATGGCTCCTTTCTATGGACGGCCTTTCGGGCCCTGTTGTCCCTACCACAACGACACCGGTATGGAACGCGACAACGCGCCCGACGAGACAGCCAACGCGCGGCCCCTTCATCCGCTGTGATCAGCTTCTCAAGATGTAAGAAGACGCACTTCGATTTCCGTTTGGTCTGCGATGCTTGCGGTATGCCTTTGCAGAGGGGGGACGAGATGGTACTTGGTACGTGGACTGTTATATGTATTAGAGGAGAAGCTTATAAGGCTTGCCTAAAGGCCTAGGGCTCTTGGGGGATAAATTCCTTGATATATTAGAAGTCTAATATGATAGCTCCCCTGTGACAGGCACGATGCTAACGTATTCATTCAATCATCAGTGTACACTAAGAAGTTCCCCAGTGATGGCAATTGGACTGTTGTCAAGAATTTGTTCACGCCGCAACTGTGCACTGCTCATGCCTATCGGACGACCCTGGGAGCAGAGTGCCTTCCAGGCTGCCTGACAGTGCACGACGAATGTTTCAATTTTGTCATTGGGCCATCTCCATCCAGAGAGAAGCTCAACTGCTTCGGAAGAGCGCTGGTATGGCGCAGCTGCAACCCCGTCCGATTCGGCTACACTGAGGTTCGCTATCACGTCCCGGAGCCTGACGGATTCCCTCAAGCCCTCATTGTAACCGCAGGAAAGCAGGCCGGTGTCCCTATGCTTGAGAGACTTCCCCCGGAGATTCTTACTCTCATACATTCTTATTCAAGAGATGCAGCTCTTTGGGGACTCGTCAAGGTAACCAGTCTCAAACTACGACTGGCAGCGATACCTTGTGATATCCCCTTAGTCTCCGTTGCTCTTGCTACCATCGACTCTTGGAAACGTGGAGATATCTCGCCAGTCTTGTCAGAAGTTTCTCGTCCTCCTGCGTTTGTCTGTATCACTCTCGATTCGGACGGCATTCGCCAGATCAAACAACTCGCCAGCTACCCATCTCCGTTGAGGGAGGTGAGGCAACGTACACAAAGGTTTATCATTGCCAATAAGTTTCAGATTTGGAACCTAACAGCCCACTTCAAGGTGACCAGTCTCTTACTGTGGTATTCAATTGTTACTGACTGACTATGTAGGATGGGATCTGCTGGGTTGATTGTCCTGACTCCCATGCCTTGAATACTGCAGCGCCACCCCTATGTTTTGAAGGATGCAGCATGATCTCCAAGGGGGCGCTTAAGTGTCCCTATTTTGAGACCATCAGCGTCAATAGCAGCGACATTACCGGCATTACGTTCTACTTGAAAAGGACTGGCTTCGAAACAAGTGTTTTCGACATTGTTTGTCACACGAGGGCTTATCCACAGAAGCCTGTGCGTGTGCTGACATGCGACTACGAGCTGCCTGTGTATCTACCAATGCCCCCTAATGACAGAATATTATGGCTTCAGGTGCGGTCAAGCTTTTATTCAAAGCGGGAAACGGTTAGCATCACGGTATGGAAATCTCTTCAAGACCACTTTGTTGTCTGTTCTGACTCCCTGGGATTAGCTCGAGACCAAGTTATCGGGTGTCATACACATCGGACCTCAGCACACGACTCCTTTTAAGACACTGGCATTCAGCAATCTTCCCCAGATGATGATCTGCGAATTCGATAACGGTCGCTCCCATAAAGTTCTTGCTGTGTATCCGCAAGGAGATTCGCCCAATGCCATGGCTCTGGATGACGGAACCAGAGGGCCGCACTTCTCGCCCTCAGCGAAATATCTCGAACCACCAACCTGGTCGTGGGCTCCCCTAGAAGGTATACAACACGTGCGAGTCTTCCAAGACAAATACAGTCACTTTCAAGGGATGCACATCACTTACGAGAATGGGGGTCAACGGTTCCTTGGCCAAAGTCCCAAGCAATGTGAATCCGTGGACTGGAGTAAGCCATCTCGCTTGAATATAGAGACATCGCCCTATTTAAATGTGCTGTACGTCTCTTTCACACATGACGAACTCGCTCCCTCCTCGACATTCAAGCAGTATAATCTTGAAGGGGAATTACACTACTATGGATATGGTTGGAAACCTCGGCTACGGATTCTTCCCTCCGGTAGCTGGCGCCGTGCGGATGTGATTGTTTGAGATGCGACATGGGCGGAGTTGTCTTTTGGGTACATCAGTCGCTTCTCTGCTTGTTGAGGGTTTAGGGGTTGGGATTTGCTCATTATAAGTTCACAGTTGTTTTGCTCTAACTTTATTTGCACTCATCATAAGTTTGTGATAGTTTACCCTGACTTTATTTGGACTTATCACACTTTTATGATAGTTTTACACTATTTTTATTGTGTGTTTCACCGAGTTCTGAGGACAGATGGGTTCATGTATGCAGTGTGTCATGGAAGTGTTAGAGTTGAGTTGAGGTGGCTTACGACTTACATGGATGGCTGCTACCCGGGACCATGATACCAACAAGTTCATGACAAACGACCACTTCATTATCATTACCCTATAATTGTATATCCTTCGTTCTCTTTGGTCACCCTCTCTTGAATGCACAGCCAAGTTGACGCGTCTCGTAGGACTTGTCCTTCCACATGCAGTATCTTCAACCGTCCTCACCTCTCCGAACCATGCATGCTCAGCCTACCAACGTCGACCCGACAGTTTGGTAAAACGGGCCTTTTGCAGAAATTTCTTTTTGTGTTGTGTTGCTTTTCTGGCTGCCTCTGGGAAAATAATAGCCGTATTCTGCCTATTCTTCCGAAAGACCAGGTGAAACATGCGCAATGGTACTCTGTGATGCCTTTAGGCAGGGGAGTTGTTGATCAAGACGAATATCACAGAACGAGTACCCATTCACGTGCGTCCAACTTATCACCGTGAGTTGTCAGCGGCGGTTGTTCCCCTTCTTGGTCTGCGTTGCTTCAAGGCTAGCCCTACCAACTTGCAACATTGAACCACTGACCCCCCATCTTACATTCTCCATTCTTAACTCTCCGGACATATAGTAAGAAGCAACGTTGAAACCTGTAGTTCGGAGATGGCTTTACAACCCTTGATACCTCGGCTCGCTAAAATATGACGTCCCAGCGCCAGAACCACATTCAGCGGGCGATTATCCCAAAAACCCGGTCGTGATCTTGGCCTTGTCCCTGGCTTGGCTTGCCTTACCGCTTGGCCCGAAACCTGAAGTCTGATCGAAACCCCCACAACTGAAGGGGGACCAACCCACGATCCCCTCACCGCGGCGCGGCACGGCCTCGGTTTCCGGAACCAGTAGTGGGGTGCGTGAGTGGTCCCTAGGTTGTGGTTACATCCGTCAGAAGGGAAACACTGTCGGAGATTATTTACAGTACAGACGGTAGAACGAGCCAGCCTTGTCTAATACGAAGTAAGGGCAGTTTTGACAGGAGCTTACGTTTCCAAGCGAGAAAGTGATGTAAGCGTCAGGAATGGAGATATAGCATAGCAGAGTAGTCAGAATGTAATTAAACAGAGCATGAACGAGTAATACAAGATCATCTGCTAATGTCACGTATCATCAACTAATTCAACCCAAAACTCAGGATGTGGAGTTATTGTAACTTGGTCAAATTCCACTGCCGTTCCGCCCACGGAATGTTCAGCGCAGAAGCGGCAGTTCAAATGGCCCGCCCTACACTAAGCCAGGAACCAAGGGTGAGGCTAGCATCGCAACTAAGTTAGCAATGCACCTGTATCAGGGTATTTTGCTTGTGGTTGCTTAAAACACTGGAACCCAGCCCAACCCAACCCTACCCTGACAATCGACGCGGATCGGTGCTCGGGCTGATAGAAACCTAAAGCCCCTCGCGGCCCGTGTGAGAACGACGTCAGTAGTCGGAATTTACACATAATACCCTCCGATCCGATCCATTTCGGCCCTCGGAGGGTGGAGGGGCTACTGTTTACGGATGGTCGCCTGGGAAAGGTAACCAGCTCCGTTCTAGAAGGTTTCTCGGCCGTACGTAGGTGCTGACGAACGACGGCGTGGTGTTGCCAACGGTAGACTATACTATGATCTGACAAAGCTGGGATGAACTCGTGCCTATGGGGTTGAGCTGGTGTCATTGTCATGTCTGTATCCGCTGTAAGAATGATCCTATTAGGATTGACAGGTAAGGATCATCATCCGCAAGGCCGATAGCCTCATGTAAGTCGTGTCCAACTCTGTACGGACAAGGAGCAAGTTCGCCAAGTTTGGCCTCAATTCCTTCCAGTTCATGTTACTGAATCTGATCTATCACTACCAAGAGTCCTAGTTTCACCTTCCAAACTATCGGAATCGCTAGATCAAGGCCCAGGCCTCGAATGCATACATGGTGTATGCCGTGCTGCTAACCCATCCACGGAACATGCCATCAAGTCAACGCAACCAAGTGGATCAATATTGTCTACAACGTGAACCATCACTAATCCTACTATTCCGTATACTGTAGTCTTCCGCTTTATTGATTGACAAGGGCGGAATTGCACCGAAGCGTGGGTGCTGTGCTCGAGCCAGCCTCACAAGAAAAGCTGGGCCTTGAGGAGAACGGACCTCAAGAGCCCCAGCTTTCCAATTGCCGCGGTTCGTTTGCATGTGAT
Source organism: Fusarium sarcochroum (assembly GCA_013266185.1). Lineage (NCBI taxonomy): Eukaryota > Fungi > Ascomycota > Sordariomycetes > Hypocreales > Nectriaceae > Fusarium > Fusarium sarcochroum. The sequence continues at coordinate 8,636 of JABEXW010000332.1, read as the reverse complement.
TTAGGGTGCTTCGAATTAACAAACAAGATCCTTACGCTATAGCCCGTATAATAAGTGACCGTTGCTAAAAACAAGGGTATCGCATTATGGACCAAAATCAGTTTTGATCCGCATAAGCACCGAGGTGACGCCCTGTAGTGAAGGTAAAGAGTTTCAAGGCAATAAACTTGGAGAATCAACCAACCATTCATCACGAATCTTAAACCCCAAGAGAGCAATGAAAGGCGCAAGCTCCCCCTCCTCCCTGCAGGGATTGCGTGTCCAGACGTGGGCAGGGCAGGCTTGAGCAGCCCACAATGACCCCTGATTTGGAAGCTCAAAGAGGAATCATTCGAGAATATTTCTGGAAGCATGCCAGGTCAAGCCTTGAAAGATACATACGAGGTGGGCGTGAGCGGTTATTTCTTCACCCCCTCATTGGAAGCTCGAGCTCCTGGTGCATGTCGCTCAATCAAGAAACTGGAGCGAATAATGGATCTTTGACGGGTCCGTTTATGTCGATCGTTTGTCAGGATCTTGCCATCTGTTATTTGACGATAGATTAGCTTCATCCTTCGCAGCTTGGTCAGGCCAGGTTATTGAGGCAACCAAGTTATATCGTACAATTCACCGCTCTCAGAGTAAACACCCAATGTAGTAGCACCGACGGGGTCGGACTGTTGGCCGTTGTCAATCAACCCGCCGCAACCTTGTCAAAAGACGCACGAATCCTTCCTCTCAAGGGCACATCGCCCGACGTAACCTTAATTAACGTCGTTTCAGATAGGGGATCGACCTCGCTAACACTTCTCAGTTTGTAAAATGCGTCGGTTAACAGCTTCACAATCAATTGTCAAATGACGCTCGACTCCTTCGGCACTTGACAACCTAGCAGACGGCTCGATGGAACCCCCAAGAGTAACAGGTAAATTGCGACAAGACAGCCCTATGGATTTACTTTTGGCGAAATGGCCTATCAGGGCCTCGACAAGCATATGAATCCTCCTCACAAAAGCCCTACCTACGCCTTTTGAGCCTTGACCATTAGAGGATCAACCTGCAACGCAGGCTCGGGGCACAGGGCTCTTATCCTATCAGTCGTTTAAGAGTCGCGATCCTACAGGGCTCGGTACGAGAAATGTATCGCGTCTCGCGCGTAGGATTGCGGCGCTCAAAGTTGACAGGCATTCTTTAACGCTCGAATCCTCTTCGCTACAGGATTCCAGCGGCGAGACGAGCGATCCCTACAGGGCTCTATGACTCGAGAATAGGTCCCAAGACTCGAGGCGTGATTCATGAAGTTATTTCTGAATGTCAGTCCTCCCTCGTTCCTTCACCAATCCCACAGCCCGTGCATGTAACCATGATAAGGATACTATATTCAGACGTAGCAATATTGTTGAGGCCCTTTTGAGGCTCACGGGTTTCAAAATGACCAGTGCACTGCGTTGCACAACATTCATCTCTGTGAGACATTCCGTGTGCAGCATTTGGCGGTCTTGACAAGCAGCATCCCAGCACCATGTCCTTGCCCAGCCGTAACCCCTGGCGTCACGTCAAAGAAGGGCTCCCCTGACATCTTCTTGCCGTTGGTTATTTCCTTTTGACGGCTCGGTCCAGGTGAGGTGTATAGACAGGCCATTTGTCTATTATTTCCCCAGACATTGACTTACAATCGACTGAGAAGTGCAGGTGTCATTATTCGACCTCGGCTTTCGGATGCGTGAAAGATGCAATATTTGCTTTTTGTCTCACAATGGCCTCAAACCCCACAGATCTTCCCGGCCCGCTGCAGGCAGTCAGCTTGCTCAGCTCAGCTGCCGACGTCTTGCCTGCCCTGAGCTGGGTTGCTTGCACATCAGAGAGGCAGATGCAGATGTAAAATTCGGCACATGTCGGTCTGGCGAGATACTCGCACTGCAGCATTGCATGCAGTGACGTGTGGGCCGTTGCGAGTTTCAGACACATGTACGGAATATTGTGAAAATACAACTCGTTGGAGGCCTTCGGACGAAGCACACTGTCAAGGCAATAACCCCCCTCCGGCCGTCTCGGGATTCCGGTCGTCATCCTTATCTTGGAGCAGCTGGCGAACCGTTCTGCGGTGGGCGATCCCCAGGGCAAGGGAAAGTCAGCCGAGGTATGTGGAGTGTTGTCAGGTTCATCGACCTTGGATACCTTGGATAGGGCTGTAGTCCACCCCAGCTCAGTCGTACATAAGCTATTGGGCTATTCCCCCGATATAATAGGGGCCTAGGGCATGATGGCCGTGAGCCTCGATTCTCCCCACTTGCTTAAGTCCGATTCTCCATACCAAGCAGGCGAGACAGATGCGTAGGGAGCCCGCGGAGAGCGAGCTAACGCGGGAGCTTGGCTGTCCCGCTTTCACGGTGATGGGCCTTTGAGGGCTGAGAAATGGATCGATGGAGTGAATCTCGTCTCATGAGTACTGATGCCTGCTAAGGAGATTCACTTTCCTGATCAGGGAGCGCTACCAGCTGTAGATTATTGATCACCAGAGTCATTCATCAGACTCGTAGCTTGTTTGTTCAAGTCAGCTGTCATGGATGAATAGCGGTGAGATGTCATCGTAAAACACCAGTCCCAACGCGGTGACGATCTAGAGCGTGCGAGTAGAACAATTGCTAGACCTCGTAAGCTGTCGTAAACACGCCTATCTCAGCCACAGTTGACGAGTTCTCACGATTCAACGTCGGATGGAGATTGTGTGTCGCATGACCTAGACATCGCAGTCCAGCCCCAGACCCGAAGGTTATAGTCTTCCCGCCAAGGGGCGTCCAGTCGCAACACAAGATACGAAACTCGATGCCAAGATGACAAAAGTGCTGTGGGATACTATCGATAGGGGTACACTTAGACGCGCGGTTCGATCAAGCCCAGCCGACTTTGTCAGCCACATGCCGTTCTGGGACTGAGATTGGTCTAAGATGGCATCTCAGTAATTGTCTAGTCCACTTTTCTGTCGATAGTGATGTTCGACCATTCCTGGACTGATCACCGTCTATACGCGGGTATTGGACGACGCGCAACATCGATCATACACTAGGGAGATGGCATCAACATAGCATGCCCCTGAGGCTGTTGATGCGAAGCTGCGTAATGATGCCGGAGGTTGCGGACCGGAGGGTGCGGAACATCGGAAGTGTAAGGCAAACGACATGCAATTTGGTGCGGTTATATCTCCGGACGAATCAGCTGTGCTCTCTGCCAAAATAGAAACAGTCTATCTATCTCCTGGATTGTGGAGGAGAAACAATACAAGGTATCGAGCATGACGACTACTATTCAGGGTTTTCGAGGTGTTGGTTCAACTCGAGGTTTTCTCTCCGTTCAACGTTGTATTGCCACATGATAATACCAGGATGTAGAAACGCAGATATCTTGCAATTTTCAAGCCGCATTTGCCAAGAATGCACTCGTAGCCAATCCCGTCCAGTTGAGCTGAAAGCCACTGCCTTGGAAATCTGCTCCCTCCATGTTAACGAATGGGTTGTAGTGCGCCTCTCCCGCGTCCACAGGGCTGTGCAATGCCTTGTCTCTGATTTGAACAGGAGGGAGGGAACCTGCAACCTCGAATATTGTACCTCGAAACGAGCCCGAAGAGTTTCGGTTGACGCCCTCAGGTTGTCATTCAAGTGCGTAGTCTAGGTTGCACATAGTTTCGAGCCTCTAAGACACAGGGAATGACAGGGTCCTTGGCTATAGACAACTTTGAACCTCGGTAACCCCACCATCCAATCTCCATGATTGCCACAGACTTGGCTGAAAGGAGATAATATCCCGGTGTATTATCAGCCAGGACGGATCTACGGATTTAGACAATACCTGGAGGAAAATCATGCCGGAACTGAATGATCGTTGTCACTTGTTAATTCTGTGCTCAGGCATTGAGTCGGAATAATTACGTGAGTGCTCAGTTGGAAAACGTTATCCGTCTACCGGATGTATGTGGAGCCCAACCAAGGCGTTGCGTTGCGTCAAACACAACGCAGAGACCAAGACAAACTCAAAGTCCAGGCGCAGCAAAGCATCTCTCTGTCTTGTTGAAGATGAGACGGTAAACTCCAACAACCAGATCCTACTAAGCCAATGCAGGAAGGGTCTGGATAGCTGGTCTTGGATCTTGCATCTGTCAAGCTCTCGGAGCATCGCAAGCATCCCTGGCAAAAGGGTCTAAAAAGCCACACTAGCGCCATCAAGATCGACGCCCGACATTTCATTCGAGAGGGAGAATAAGGTGTTGCTGCGCCTCGCTGAGTCGTCATCAAGCTCAAGGGTGATGCGGAACTTCCAGCTCGAACCAAACGCTGCCAACTCACCGGCAGTAGCTCAGGTGTCTACGTCCAATTCGGAACTCCATTTCTGAAACTTGGGGCCGGTGCTACTCTGCGAATCAGTGGCTCACCTTGATCAAGGTGCTGACACCTCGCAGGGAGCCACGGCTCGGCAGTTGGGGTGTAAATTCCCACTCAGGCCCGGCCTCGTGGGTCGAATCAGTACCATAGGGCGATCGTTCTTGGTTCTGATACGAAGGCAAACAGGGAACAGGGCGTCGTATCAGTGATCCGAAACGGCTGCAAAATGCCAACGGCAGTGCATACTGTAACGTCGGGCCAGGGCCTCGTGACCAGCACAGGGCTGAAGGTAACCATCATTGGCTTTCGTAGGGCCTTGCGAGGAAGAGTGCGGGACTAGGTTGGTATAATAAAGTTTGTATATTGACATTGCTAAGATATACGCCGTAATTTCGATTCACAAGAAGTTGCGGATACAGGGCTCCGTATCGTGAGGAACATCCCATCAATCGGTGTAATTATTGAGCGAAAAAATGGGAATCCGAAAACTTTAACCAACAACTGCATGAACAATCCCTAGTATCAAAACTCCACTACCAACAACCACTCAGGCTATTGAGGTCGCGCAACCGTTGCACGGAGCAGGCTTCAAACAAAGTGGGTTCTTTTCTCCAACAATTCCGCGTTAGAAGGGGATTATCCGTACAATGGCGCCTGACTTTAGCTGGCGTCCGCGCGTCAGTGTTTAATTCTACCGACGATTCATAGCCAAGAACGCCATCCGGCGAATTGACTACCATATTCGTAGTAGATCCGAGGGGATGGGAGGACTAGCTGAATAGCCGCTGTTAGTCGAGGCGTGCATATGTGAAAAAGTCAATGGTTTATTTAGTCAACTTGTTGACGTTGCCCATCGGAGAGTGGGAGTCTTCCACTGCCGAGAGGCAAGTCGCCGCGTCAAGTTGTAGTGATAAAATGGCTGAGCATGATGACGACGGCGATGACGCTCAAGTACAGTAGTGACTGAGGCTCCGATGTTCGGTTGTTAAGTTTTGGCATGATGGAGGCGACGGCAAGGGAATAAAGCATGGAAGCACAAGAGAAGCAGGTACGAACTGCCGAATGCCTGTTCCGGGCCTCATACAGTGAGGTGTGGCACAGGCCGGTAAGTTCGGTACAGTGGCTTCACAGCCTAGCCACGGCGTTGTGATGGATGTCTTTCACACCCTCCATCGGGCCCTTGTAAGGCCCCGGGAGCCCTATGCATTTGCCTCTTCCAGACTATGGCTGCAGCATGTACCGGAATTCCGCCGTGGACCAATATTCATTTCCTCTTGTTTCTGGGCAAAGTGGCTTTGACGTCTTGGATCCTCTTGGGTAATACTGTCTTCTGGGTCACAAAGCCGATCACAGCCAGATCTGGCTGGAGAGTTAGACCGAGCGCTTCTCCACGCTCGGCAGATGCATGGAAGTTGTAGGTATATTCGAGGTTTTAATTGACTGTTACTAACAATAGGTGCTGTAACGTTGTTCAATGTAATTCCCTCAAAGAATGATTGCTCGTGTCCATCTTTGCCCGGCATTTCTTGGCATAGCAAATCTGAGCACACCACAAGGCCAGCCCTAACACTGGGCAGGCAATTCAAACAAGGCCCAGGCGCCAAGACTGCATCTTGACGGTAGGGCTGAGAGCCAAAAATCCGCTAGCCGCGCCATCTTTGGAGACCCGCCGAAGTCGAAAGTGTGGCGCATCCGCGGACAAGCCACGAGGAGTACGCGCACTCCCCCACTCGGTGCCGAAACTTAATTCTCTTGATGGAGTCTTTCTCGGCCAAGCAGGACGGCGACTCAGGACAGTTGGGCCCCTGCAAGAGGAAGCAATAGTGAATGATAGGGCTTAGTACATGTACCGGACGGAGTTTACCGCCAATTTCCAGTCATCAACGGGTGATCATCATGTGCCGGGTTGGTCATCATCTTGTAATCCCAGATTGTGATGCGAAACTCGTAAAGTGAGACTCGCTTTGTTAATCGATTGACGCGCATCGCTACAGAAGGACGTAACGTTGATGGAAGGATAGAGCTTGCAACTGACGTCGACTGTATGTATGTAACATGCTGACATTCTTCTAGAAAGCTAGGGGCACCGGTCATGCTCCGCAAGGTCAAGTTCATGACTCCATCCTCAACACGACCTTCATCAAACCGGTATCCTGCATTGGTGACACCTTGGGAGGGTCAACGTCAAGTGCCTGCCTCTTCTGGAACCTCCTGCACCCGACGGACTGGTTTCGTCCTTATAGTGAGGATCAAGATCAGGAGGAACCAAGCCAGAGTCGGTTCATGTTAGTGTCGTATCGAACCGTCGATGCGCTATCCGCTCCTTAGCCCCAAGTCCGGTCGGGTGCAAGGACCAGGCCACGACGACTAACACGGTCCTCCAAGTGGGGGGATACCAGGTGGAAATTCCACATTGCCTGTCGTTTGTCGGTTTTGGCGGAGAGCGAGACCGAAATGCTGAAACTAGCAGCTTGGTGTTTTGGACGCTATCCAGGCAACCGAATTACATCTTGATCCTTCGGCGCCCAGCGGACGGAGGTTGCCGTTATGGAGTTTCTGATATGGAGAATTATCGTCTTGTAACTTGTTAAGGTTTCGGCAAGCATACTGTCAAGACAAAGTGAAGTAATTTGCTAAGACGGTGAGAGGTTGACAAAGGATCGAAGGATGCGACTAAGTTGGCTAGGCTAGGGCTGGAAACAAGTTGACAGGAGCGCCACAAGCCAGAAACTCGTAAACGTACCAAACAGAAAGAGAGAAATCAAATACTATTCGGCACTATACGTATGTCGCGACAATTGCCTGTTCTCGAAGCGTCCTTGTCGCATGTCGTCAGGCGATCCCTCTTCAGAAGATATGATTCAAGGGGGGTCTGCGTGGATGATCCTGGTCCGTTAGATCTCCAGCTCTCCAGCTCCCTTTCGGCACGCGGGGTTTCTGAATGGAGCACTCAGCTTCTCTACTCAGCAGCTCACACACATCACATCGTAATCAGCAATTGCCCGAGAATAAAATGAATAAATGGGCGCTTCTTATTTCCGATGCTGGTAAGGTGACATATCACGACAAGAGAACAAGAAAAAAACCGCATGGCGGCGTGGGATGACATCCAGTGAGACCGACTCAGCGACATCTCTTGTCAAAGCGGTTACCCTAGTTATTCCTGAGTTTGGCAGGTTGCACGAGATATGGGGCAAAAGCGTATTTTGCAAACGTACCTACTGTATTCCGCACTCTACTTTAATGTTGATCTCTGTTGAATCAGAGTATTCGAGTCATTACGTACGTAGCATAATGGCAAAAGCCATCCATGCTTATCAAGGAATGAGAAATGAAATGCGACAGCTGAGCCTCATTTCTTATCTGAGTTGAGCAGTCAAACCATTCTTGGCATTTGGCCGTAGGGCGTTGGAGAAGTAATGCAAAGGGTTTGTACCAATGACAATTAGAATAATAAAGGTTACCTTTGTCTTAACCGTTGCCTGTTGACCGAGCACCCGAGCCAAATGGATTCGGGCTCCCAGCATTGGCCGTGGCGCGTGGGTAAGGGAAGCCAAGGGCAGGTCATGGCCACGAGGTTGATGACGAGGCGGCATCGAGGAATGACGGCGTATTGGGCCAAGACATCGGCAAACAGTAGGGCGACTCCAAGCCACGATATTCGTATCGTAATCTACAGTGTAGTACACAGATGGATCCCTAGCTTGGCCACAATCTGCGACCGGTTTATTGAAGAGAGTCACAACTGCCGCCTTGCATGTGTTATAGGGCTTAAGGCAAACAACCGGGCTGATGATGCAGTTGGGCGTAGGTATCGACTGCAGTTGTTGGCTGTTGGTGGGTTCAAGAGCTAGGAATAGCAGCGGGAGGCGGACGGGATGCACATGAGGGGACCAGTGAGCGTTGCAGGCAAAAAAGAAGCAGCATGGAATATCGCAAAAAAAGCATCCGACAAGGAAGAAGCCTGTTGTAGGGCGTTATTCTGAGAAGCATCCAACGCAATACAACCCCTCGGCTTTAATTATGGAAATGGGATATCGGCCGTCGACAGCAAAGAGGATTTGATAAATCTGCATAACCCCGATTCGGTCGGAGGAGAGGCACCCTGTAGGTCGAGTACTGAAGGTGAGCAAAGGATCATATCCTACGGGCACGGGCTCAGTAAAGGTGAGAGAGGTAGGTAAGGTAAGATACCTTGGCCGACAGCCAAGATCTCGTACCTTCACTTACAGTCACGCCCTCACGTCGTAAAAGAGACTGCCCTACACCCCTCCCCCACAA
>JABEXW010000331.1:0-103997 GCA_013266185.1 Fusarium sarcochroum | reverse complement strand
TTCCTGTTCCTGATTAATTGATTAATTAATTAATCGAATATCAAGATATTGAGTTTCGGGATATCGAGAGATCGTAGCGATCGAAACATTGACGTGCTTACTGATCCCTTTCTTTTGGATCCTTCCGTGCGACACCCCGCTGTTTCTCAGCTGTCATTACCGACCAGTCGGTGTTCTTACGAAGTGCGCCGTATGTACGTATCGGCACTGAGGTGGTGCATGAAAGGGGCCTTCAGGGGTGTCTCCCTGCTAGACCACTTAAACCCAACCTCAAACATTTGGAACCAGGCGCGGAAATGGAACCGTTATGCCCGTCGTCAAGCTAGCACAGGTCCACGGGAGACCATACAGGAACGGTTAGTACAAGAGGGGACCGCAACGTCGCTTTCAGTCGTGCCAAACTTGCGTGTTCCTTATAAAGTATTAACAAGACAAACCAAAACGGGCAAGAAAACTTGGAAACGGCCTGTACTTCTCCACCATTTACCCTCGAAAACTACCCGAAACAAAAATAAATCCCACCAAAACATTTTCAGTCATCATGGCATCTTCCTATACTACCAAGCAATGGGTCCTTGTCAACAAGCCGACAGGGGAGCCTGTCCTCTCTGGCCCTGACGCAACCTTCAAGCTTCAGAGCGTCACCCTTCCTCAGCTACAGGATGGCCAGATCCTCGTCAAGACCAAGTACTTCTCCAACGACACTGGTCTGAGGAACTTTATCCAGAGCACTGTTGCGCCTGAGCGCTTCTACGTGCCTACTGTGCCTGTTGGCTCGCCTATGCGATCCGGCATCATCGCCGAGGTCGTTGAGTCTCGCTCCGACAAGTTCAAGGTCGGTGATCTCTGCATGGACTTCCACCTGGGCACCTGGAGCGAGTATGTTATTCTAGAAGCCGAGAACTCGCAGTCTCTGGCTCCCCTGCCCAACAACCTGCCCCTCACCCACTTCCTTGGCGCTTTCGGTGCCTCTGGCCTGGCAGCCTATACCGGCTTGTACTACGCGGGCGAGGCTAAACCTGAGCACACTATTGTTATCTCTGCTGCTGCCGGTGCCACTGGCTCCATGGCTATTCAGATCGCCTCCAAGATCCTTGGCGCTAAGCGAGTTATTGGTATTGCCGGTTCCGATGAGAAGTGTGAGTGGGTTAAGAGCATTGGTGCTCATGAGTGCATAAACTACAAGAGCCCTACCTTCTTGGAGGACCTTAAGGATGTCACCCCTGATGAGGTTGACGTTTACTTTGACAACGTCGGTGGACATGTTCTTGATGCCATGTTGACCCGCGTCAAGAGACACGGTCACATTGCCGTCTGTGGTGCCGTCAGCAGTTACAACTCTGACGAGGCCATGGGTCTTAAGAACTGGTTCGAGCTTATCTCCTCGAGAATCACTATCCGAGGCTTCATCATGCTCGATTATATGGACAAGGTGCCTGCTATTCTCGGCGAGCTGATTGGCGCCACCGCCGACGGCCGCATCAAGTTGGACAAGGCCGAGACAGTTGTGGAGGCGGGTATTGAGCAGCAACCCGAGATTTGGATGAGACTGTTCAGCGGTGGTAACCAGGGCAAGCTCCTTACCAAGCTCATCGTTTAAAAAAAATACGAAGGGAGCGGATGAGATACATTAATAGTCGACATTACCCAAGCATTTGCATAAATAGAATAGCCACAAATTTTGATATACGCTGATGACCTTCTGCAAAACCCTCGCTATATTTGTGCCAGATTGAAATTGATAGGCTTGAGAAGAACATATGCATGCAATGGAATCGTACACTTGAATACAAGTTTTCAGCCCTTGCCTTAGGGATCATTCCGTTTGGTCCATCAACCTGCTTCGAAGCTTCGTCAGGTGACGAGTAGCTTAGCCGTGATGTAACCTGATGTGGTGGCAAGACACGGGTATCAAATAGCCGAAATCGGCCAATTATTCATAGTGAGTGATGGCCCTGTCTAGTGCTCCGGCTTCGATAGCGGCTTGTGAATGTAATGGATTCTCGGAATTAGCTCTAGACTTCCCCTAGCTTCTTATTATGTCGATCTCTATAGCTAAATTTAAGCGACTTAGCTAGAGGTTTTCTAATCCTTGCATGCTTTTGCTTCCGGTTGACCGGATCAGATCATTACTCGGGAGAAGTACATAATAGCCCATGGCATAGGGAATTGCTATCTAAGGGGGAATGAAAATTCTGCATCGTTGCCACGTAACAATGAATCTTGCTTGTCAGTCGCAAATTGAGGATGCGCAGGGAAAAGTGCGAGCTTGGTATTAGAATGGCAAGATTCAAAAATTTATGTGGTAGTAACCTCTCTAGACTTCATCTTATGTAGAACAAACGTCGAAATAAGTGACATGATAGACCATTCCGTCATAACAATGCTAGAGGAAATCATATCTTGCTACGCCTCTGTTATAGCCAAAAGTGTACACTCAGGGGTTCCATTGATTCAACCTTTGAAGTCTGAACTAACCTATGCCCAACCTACTAATCACAGGCCAAGAAGAATATGGAACAACAAGCCAATTACCAGACAGCAGTATATATCACTATGAATATATCTTAGTACCCCCCAACAACCAGTGAAGTCTTGGATGATGATGGTGGTGATGCAAAAGGCAGTTACTCTTGTGGTGCAACGCTAATGAACGTCGAAAGGTTGATAGGAGGCCAAATCGGCAAGCATCAGCTTAAGGAATGGATACTCGGGTAGCTACGTGTAGTTGCAACATGGTAGAATAAGACTGGTTTGTCTTAGATAATGCCATGTCTTTGCGGGTAATATTGATCTTGTTGGGTCCCAATTACAGGGGCTCTGGCTCGCTATCGAGAGAAAAAATCCGAGTTTAAGGTATCAGGCATAATACCTTTATCTTGTCAAAAACAACAACGTGTATTTTAGATGTGTTCCCTTGATCTATCTCTTCGATATATTGAATAAGGATTATATGTATATATATACTAGCTCGCTGTCTATGGCCTGCGTTGGCGACGCCACAGAACTCATCTCCGATCAGCTAGCCAAGAGGTAGGGAGAGCGAGGCTGAAGGTAGGGAAAATCGTCGAACGAATCAAGATCCTTCTTCTTGATAGCCGCCTCTCTGGAACCCTCCACATGACCAAGTCTAGACCTTACATACACGCATAATAAGGGCCGCACCCTGTTGCCTCACTACAATCTTAACCCACAATAAAGTCTCATATCTTACTATTCTCTAATCAGTTTAATATACAAACAATTCATAATCTATTGTAAGAGTAATACTATGGATATGTTTAGCTCCGTTAGTAGACTATCACGTCTTTCGTTAATTCTAACAAAGCTTTGCTTCTTCAGCGACCACTACTTGATTGCTGCTGTGGACCTCAAATGAGGTATGAGGGTCTGCCTTTAACCTTTGCAAAAACCTTTTTTATTTTCAGCGACTTTTTCCATTATCTGTTTTGTTTCGAGAGCACATTTCACATCATAGCGAGCTACCAGGCCGATCTTATGCTTGTCGCTAGCTTGATGCTGTACCCCGCATGTCAATGTCATGTCAATGTTGACAACAAGGCGCGCCAAGACAATAGGGTTGTAAGTGACGTGGGTTGTCAAATTCTTTTACTCTTTTAGGTAGTATGAGTCACTTCGACAAGTTTTTAACTACAACATTTTACTGAAAGTCTTCACTAAATACCAAAGAAACATTCGATGACAAGATTCTTTAGCCATGGCCCACGAAAGCTCGATAATCAGCATTGAACCAGGTTATCGTCCTGGTTTCTTAGCCAGGTGCCTAGATATGCACATGACCTACTATCACCCTTACAACTCCTGGGGCCTCATTTTCGAAACATCACTTGCCAAGAACTTTGCCGATCTCATTCAGAGACTCAACACCAACCCGCGTAACCAAGTCTGGGCAGCAGTCCAATCAACACCCAATGACAAGCCAGGCAATTTTACCCAACAAATCTTGGGGACTATACTTCTTGACTCCGAAAGCCTTCAACAGCCGGGCACCGCACAGATCCGCGGTTTTATAGTCGATGAGCGAGCTCGCAGCCTTGGTGTCGGTAAACGGTTGTTGGCAGCAGCGATGGAATTTGTTGAGATGCAGGGCTTCGACAAGGTGACGCTCTTTACTTCTAAAAGCCAAGAGGCTTCTTTGTATCTTTATAGAAAAAACGGGTTTGTCATTGTGGGGGATGCGGAAAAGGTTCTTTGGGGGGTACAAATGAACGAATTGCAGCTTGATTGGAATCGACCAGCGGTATCAAGTAGATCCGATGATGCCCTCGATGTCTGATTAGACGAAAGTCGGTCATAAGAGAAAGCGGGATTGAAAACTATTCGCTTCTATGTTTGGACGAGATGGCATGCGCTGCCTAACACTCGTAGGCGCTACTTTGTGAGAGTGACCATGGGTATGACTTGTCGTCCAACCTCTGATACGATTGTTATACGTTTCTTGTCGCTGAAGCAGAATTGAACGATATCTTGAGCATAAAAACTTAAAATCTCGTAGTTAGAGCTCTATCTTTCTCTTCTCTTTCTACACGGTATCATCTTTCGTTACTCATAACTCGTTAAAACAAACAACCCTATCTAGACTTCACACAGCTCAATGCCGTCTTCCTCAGGTACCTCGTGCGGTGCTAATAAGTAAGGAACAGATAGTCGAATCTTTTCCCAGCAATGTATAATCTTAGAAAACCCAAAGACCAAGAATATCATGATAGGCATTAACACAATAAAAGACAGTTTGTTAGGGCCTATAAAGCCAGGGATTGCTTTTTCCTGCATCGAGAGTATTGCAGCGGTGAGTATGACAGGCGCGACAGCCTAGTACGATTGTCACTATCAGCGACATATTACTATATCTTATGTTTGACTTACGTATAGCTGGATGAAGCTGGCCTTCTGGCTACTTTCGGCTGCCTGAGCCTGAACATGAGCGGCACGCTTTCCCATGTCGATAGTGTGGAGATTAAACTGTACGAAATATGTCAGCATTCGTCATCTACCTCATCATATATCCTCATCATATATCCTCATCATACCATCTTCTCGTGGTCATTGCATAATGTGCGAATGTCTTGTAGTTCCTTCAAGCAATTTCTTGCCTCAACAAACGTTTGTTGAATGACGGTGAGGGACCGACGTCCAAGAGATGTTACAAACTGGTCCTTAGATGCAAAGTTATCCCAGCAACTGATTGTCCTATCCAGAGTCGCTATCAACTGGCTTGCCCTCCGTCTAGTCTGGCGAAGCCACTCCAAGAGCTGTTGAGACTCTTGATCGGTCAAGGGGCCAGACTTCGTGGATGGGAATTTGAACTTATCGGTCTGCAAATGTGCAGAGTTAGTTGGGCGTCTCGAATTTATAATACCGATATTACTTACGTATGCTTCCACTTTCTGCTTGAATTTGTGCGCTGTATTCATCCACTCATGTCTGACAAACTTCAATTGATATTCCAGATCGGTCAGAAAGTACTCTCCGGGGTCCAGGAGTGGTTGTCCAGCATCGCATCTGCCATCTGTAAAAGGGTCCATCTGCAGTTCGCTTTCGCAGTAGTCCTCGACACACTGCCTCCGGTCCTCAGCCTGGTAGTATGTATCAACAAAGCAAAAACCAGTCCATATTCCTTGATCTATGCCTGTGACGAGTATAGAAACTTGCGCTTCGCAAAGATAGTCAATCTTGTAAGGTAGTCCCTGAGACTCGCTTTGGAGAAAGCTCATGTTGTGGACACATCTCAGTGGACGGCGGTTACGGCCGTCTTGTTTTGGCCGTAAGTCTCGGGGTTCTTGCTGGGTGGATGTCCATGAATAAAATGGTAAGTGAAAAGAGAAGGCAAAAGTAGGGAATCCGTGGGACTGTACAAAAACTAGTTCATATAAGCATACTCGGTCACATAATGTATATAGTCTTACCTCGTTAAAAATTCCAATATGAGGCTTGAACGCAATGTAATAATAGAAGAATTCGCTCAAAGCGTTAACTTGACTTAATGGAGCCGTTGCCATTAGCGCTACTACCCCGTGACTATCTGGATCCGTCATGAAGCTTGAGTCTGGTGAGTAACAAAGTCTCGAAACGGCCTATGGAAATTCTTACATCAGTCGACGATGGGCGTCTAGTTTGACTGGTGGCGTAGGAAGAGATGCTGCATGAAATCGCTATCCATGGTGTTAGAACGCAAGCAAAGTGCCTCTTGGTTAGAAAGGTGTAAATCTTACCTTTTCCATAAGCTTGCGATACATATCAAAGACAGTGAGTGGCTTATAATTTCCCAGTGATACTGAAACTGCGTCATCGTTTGTTCTGTCGTCAATTAAGCAGACCTTTCTTGATGAAATTTTAGGGTCGTCGGACTGTAGCTCCCGGAACGCAGCTGGGTGGCAGAAAGAGTTGATCAATTCGGCTTGATGGATTCGTCTAGGCTCTTGGGCCTCCTCATCGCCTTTTGTTACGAACCGAAAGACCAAATTATCGTTTTCGAGATCTTCAGGGTCGATGTATCTTACATTCTCGGTCAGAGCGACTGCTAGTTTGACTTTGGATTGTTTGTTTCCGATGGGATGCTTGCTGTCACTACCACTTCGGGTATTTGGCGCGCTTTCGTCAAAACCCGATGTGTTTTGATCGAGAAACTCGACATTGACAAGATCGCTCACCCGGACTTGCTTGGAAGCCTTGTTTCGTTTTCGCTTTCCATTCCGGTGTCTAGCCTTTTGCCGGTTCAGGGTCCTTTGATTGTTATCTACCGCTCTGGGCATATTTCCGGGTCTCTGGCGACTGAGTGGTGTCGGCTGACCTCTTCAGGTACTTGGCAAACAAATGAAGCCCTTGTCGCTCCTGGTTGACTTCGGGGAGGGAAGCTATGGATCTCAACGGGAGTCCCAACAAGAATGACAGAGATACGATTATTTGAAATGATATCGGTGATATGCGTAGAGCGCGCCGCAGGTGTTGGCCGCCTTGATTAAATAAGGCTGCAATTCGAGCGAGTCTGGTTATAATTCAGTACTTGCATTACTCACACGAATTCTGATAGAGACCAAACTATTTGGGGGCTTCATGCTGTCGTTAAACGGGTAAATGAAAAATGAGGATGAGAATGAGCAGATGGAATTTTCGGGATGGGCGAAAGATCTTATCGGGATTAAATAACGAGTATATCTGAGAAGATGATGCAGAAAACCGGGCAGGTCCTTGAGGCCTTCTATTCTCGTGACACATCTTGCACATTGGTACTGATTACGTGAGCTATGTCACCTATAAGAGCCTGCAGTAAGATAAGGCGATAATCGCCTTGAAATGTGAGGCCATTGTATCTACTGTGCCACACACTTCACGAGTTATTACTCGACATAAAAGCTGATCAACTACTTTTTTATTCAGTCAGTCGGCGGTAGCCACACCCATTTTTTTGGATGAGGATCCAATAACCTCAGCTCAGCCATTCTCGTGATCTCCTCTCTGGCGAATCAATGAAGACCAGCAAGCGTCAGATGGTAATTTGTAACGCGTATGATTTTTTTGGCTGAGAATACTGAATGACTTTATTTTGGACGAGAGGAGGCTGAGTTTTGGAATTTTGGTGTAACCTCACAGTTTTTGTGTAACCTCACAATTTTTTGAAGAACACGCATGCGAGGTTTTTGACGTAACACGATGCTACTAAGGTGGTCTACATGGTAGGACCCGAATTTTAGGATGCAGTATCCAGTTAGAAGCTCAAGATTCCACGGCCAATTCTGCTTTGTGCTTTATTTGTGGCTTACCGGCCGACCGCATGATAGGTTCATTGAGTGCCGGCCGGGAGTACGCATTTCTGCCCGTATCGTCATCACAGCGGAGAAGAGAAAGCAACTCTTATTCGTCCGCACTGCCTATGAGAGATCATCATCGTTGATGATCACTATCAAGCCAATGGCCAACCCATACATGATTGGCTGGGGAAATTTCCCTTAGGGTACTGATGCAGAAAGAGAGGTCAAGGTGTCTTAGCCACCTTGCCAAAAGGTCTGCTCAAAAACAAACAATGGCCGAACCATATTATTCGAGAAATTTGTTGAGAGCCGAGCCATACATACCCCGTTGCTAAGTTGGATGGAATTGGGCTAGTCCACCGAGCATAGTCCTGCGTAGCCTATTTCGCCTTGTGCAAAACCAGTCCATCTTACGGGCTGAATGTTATTAAAATAAAGAAAGATTTATGGCAATCCACAGATCATCGCGTCTTGCGGATCGGTCTATCGTCGCCTCAGTTTATTCGACATGGAGGACCGTTGAGAACGCAAGATATAATCACGTGTTGAACCGCAATGCCAAAACCAGCAAGGGTGTACACATCGCTCTTTTATCATGTGGTTTATATAGTGTACTGCTAACTCTCATTATTGAACTGGAGGTGAGGGTGTGCTTTGGGAAGCTCGCTTACGATAGTATTTGATAGGCTTTAAACGTATCACCGCAGGGATTCTAGGAAGGCTCACTTTTGTACAGGATCTACCCTGTCACCAAGCCACTCCCGCTTCATGAACTCAGGGAATAGTTACAGATCGTGTTCCTGGCATGAGCCCACTATGTAACGTAATACCTACAATATAAAAAAATTCGACTTAGTTGATCTGGCGCAAAAAGGTATCAAACAAGATATAGACTTGACAAGCTTTCTTGGGATGTAGATTAAATGCTTCAAAATGAGCGATAATGTGAGTATTGAGATAATAATACTTACGACGTGAAGAAGCTACGTTCTTGCCATTGTTTAACATAACCTGTCGGATCTTCTCAAAGGCACATGGAATATATCTGTACAATGAAGTCACAACTGATACGTTTTGGGCATGCATCTCACACCGGCTGATGACGACGACCGTCATGCATAATTTGTATTATGCAAACATGGCTTTAGGATGATGAAAGGCAGGTTGCCTCAACAACGACGGGTTATCAAACTATCCCCCCCTACCCCCTGTCTTAGTCTCCCTTCCGAGTTAAAGAATTTACAAAAGCCCTCCGTTGAGAAGTCTTGCATGTTCGGTTCATCTTTCCGCAATGACAATTACAAACCCTTTGCCAACCGATCGGATCCCCGATACCAGCCGAGCCGAGTGGGTGGCAACCATAACGCCAGAACAAGATGGCAGCGAGTCAGACGACGAGAAACAGACAGGGATGGTGCCTATCCACGTTCTGGTAAGCCCCCCTCAACTTGAAAACAACACAAGGGCCATACAAATAACTAACTTGGGGTCAGGCGCCGAAAAAGAAACGGACTGTCTTTATATGGGCTTGCTGCTGCTGTGCCACAGCTGGCATGCGAGTCTCTGTCGTCAACTGCCCCGGATGTGGTCAGCCACGGTGTCCATACTGCCGTGTGGAAAAAAAGACCGTCAGAGAATAGAAACATGTGTGAGCAATGGGACATCATGCTTCAAATATGGTAAGAATACCGCTGTATCCTTTGAAGTCGAAACTGACCTCTGCAAGGCACGTAATATCTTGGGGTAGTGAAGAAGCCGCCCTCAAACAGACTTCCCATATTCGGACATTCTTTTCCAGTTTATTCCTTATACTCATTTCCTTCTTTTCTTATTCTGTCCTTCCTTGTTATGTCTTTCCTTTCTCAATTAAAAGTTGACACCGTAATGTTTAATGGAGAACACCATCCCGTTCAACCTTCAGCCCATCTCTACCACATTCACCATGCCCCTTCGCTGCAGTCAGCTCCCAATTATACGTTTTGGACAGTCAATCATATAGGGAGATGCTAATGAACCCTGAGTTGACTTCGCTGCTGGCTGGCGTTTTCAATTGGTGTCGGGCGAACGTTAGGACTTTACTTAATACCTTTTCTATTGGATGGACTTATTGGAGTTCGAGTGTAATTAAAAAAAAAATAGATTGTTCTACTTACTACAACCTTCCTAATCCTACATGAAGTTGGGATCTTCAGGTTCGACGATGATATGAACTTGGACACTACTCACCCATCCATCGAGCAGAAGCCTGAACATTATGGTTTGCGACTTTAACACTTCGAGCGTCTTCGGCTTTGTTATGGCGACTTCTTCACCGGCACGTGACTGGATATCGTCGGGTACCTACTTTAGTGGTTGTAGTGCTCACCAGTCAGCCGCCAACAGCCGAACATGGACATCTTAAGTAACACAAGCTCCTCATCGGGGACAGACGAAGATGAAGTCCACCTCGCCTTCGAAGCTCCCCGGGCGCAAATGCCACAGTGGGTACCACCAGCTACTTGGGACTTCACTTACCGACACCCATCAGACCAAGGTGGCGGCGTGAGCAGACGGACCACATCCGACGAACGTCGAAAGAATCCATTTCCCTGGAATTTTGGCAGGGTCGATTCTGATTCTGGAGAAGAAGAGGAAGATTCTCAAGAAGACGATGATCTGTTTCAAGATGGTCCACCCCAAATTCCGGATCCTGCGAAGGATTACATTCAACTGAATCTTGATGATGAACCCCCACCTTGTCTCGTATGTCAGTGGTCAGGCCATCTACAAGACATACTTCATCGTCGATATCTTCTAGACAAGAATCATTCCGCAAAGTACCCGGAGCTTAAAGAACGCGAGTCTTCGTGTGCATCCTGCTCTATCGTTGTCAAATGCTTACAGCACATTGGCCATGGTAAGGATGATACGACCATCCAATTCCTCACAAGCCATCTTGAGCCAGCGGGAACATTCTTTAAAATCGTTGGCGACACATCTCCTCCGCCGCAAATATTCTCAAGAAAAGACGAGATTGATTACGACTCTATAAAAGCAAGGATAGGCGCTCCACGCTTCGTTGCCCTTAATCGAGATACTTCGTCGCCCGAATCGATACATTTCGCCCACAACTCCCTCATCAATTGCTGGGATGCACATAAGACGTGCCGTCCGTCTGACTCTGGCTTCCTTCCCACTCGACTCATCGATATAAAATGCCGAAAGAAGGATGATGACTATGTTATTCTGGTCAATACGAAGCATCTCGAGGCAGCCAAGGCGAGATACATTGCTCTCAGTCACCGTTGGGGCAAGACTCTTCTACGGTGCTGCACAACGCCAGAGAACTACTCAGCTCACATGAAAGGTATCCCTTTGGCGTCTATGCCTGATACCTTTAGAGATGCCGTCAAAATGGCACGCAACCTCGGGTTTCACTATCTATGGATCGACTCGCTCTGCATCATCCAACAAGACCCTCAAGACTGGCGTCACGAATCCGGCAAGATGTTCGATGTCTATGCAAACTCAGTCCTCACTTTGGCTGCTGTGCATGCAGAGGACAGCAACGGTGGTCTCTTTGCTCAGGCCCCACAGATCAGTGATTCCGGCAGATCCCCCTTTGCTGCGTTCGAGTATCGCGTCGTTTTTGACGAAGAAGAGTTGAAGCTACGGAAGGAAGAGTTTGGGGACCAAGAAACCACGCAATCTCGCTTACAGTCACTGCACGTTCGTCGCTGTCTACCACGCTTTCACTCGTGGAAACACCACGACCTGCCAGAACGGTCAGCTTTGTTCACGCGGGCATGGGCATACCAGGAGAGACTAGTCTCCCCGCGCGTTCTATACTTTACGGAGAACGAGCTGCTATGGGAATGCTTCGAGGGATCATCTTGCGAGTGCAGCGGCGATGATCGCGAACTGGGGCCGAAGCAGAATCATCAAGCTGCCGTTACCAACTCGGATTGTCACGATAGATGGCGAGATATAGTCTCAGAATACTCGCGACTGGATCTTACGATGGAACGGGACAAACTACCCGCCGTTTCTGCCATCGCCGTACAAATACAGCGGACGCGGTCCAAGGCGGATTACGTCGCGGGGCTCTGGTCGGATTCTCTGGTGAGGGATCTACTTTGGAGGGCGCAAGTCCCTTCTCGCGGGAGACCTGTCAGTAAAATTGCTCCGTCGTGGACTTGGGCGTCTGTCAAGTCTGGTGTCGAGTATCCTACGTCCAATGTTCGTTATCTGGATATTTTGGGGGGAATTCTCGACGTCAAGGTCAATTACCCTGGTGTTGACAAGCCAGAATCCCCTCATGCAGCGTCTGTCGTTGCGGGGACCATAACCCTTCGCGCGCCGGTAGTCGAGTTCAAAGTGATCACAAATGAGGCGGGGCCAAGTCAATGGCGACTCAAACATGAAGAGTCACAAGCGAGCTTTCGGTTCTTTCACGATGCAGACAACGACCTGGTGGATGGAACAGAGCCTTTGTACGGTGTCGCGATCGCCAAGAGCAAACCCAATATGATGAAGGCTTTCCACGGCTTAGTTCTAAGAAGCGATGCGCAGACTGGGAAATACTCCAGGGTGGGCGTACTGACTTCAATGAGCATCATGCCTTCAAAAAAGGATCTGGCGATAAAAAAGATGTTTGAAGAGTTTGGAAAGCAGGAAGATGTGGTAATTGAGTGATGGGCATTCGGCGGCAGCATCTTTATTGGTCCATTCCATAGCAGGCAAGGAGTTTCGTTGTTTGCTCTTGCGTTGCTTGTCGGCATCATTTTGTCGCGGTTGACCAAAAGGTCTCAGGCTCTTCATGCCTGCAGCGTCATTCAATTGAGACATGCGATATTATAGAGCGGGATAAAGTCTCCGCAAGTCAAAGGGAGAGAAAACATCATGTTCGGTGCAGATGACACGTAGCTAGCACGGCTGGTTGCAAGATGCACAAGGGTATTTTTGAACAGTGAATCATTTGTATTTTCAGGCTTTGCCGTACCATTCCCCAGATAGATCTATATCCAATTACAATCTCTATTTGTACACCATGAGGGAAAGATAAAACGCCCCAGAACGTCGTAAAAAAAGCACAAAACTCCGACACAAGATGGTATTATTTACCACGGGGGACCGTTGGCCTTGATAAGGTCGTCCTCAGAAGTCTTGAACTTGTCGGACGCCTTGAGGAACTGCTTGTGGAAAGTCTCGAGGAGCACGCCGGGGAAGACGGCGCCGACAGCCTGGACAAGACGATCCTCCTTGCCGATCCAGACGTGCTTGATGAACTTGCCGTCGCAGCCTGAGTTGCTCTCGGGGAAGCCGTTGGCCTCAGTGCAGGGCAGAGAAATGATCTCGTTGGGGTAGTCGTAGCGGATGAAAGTGCCGAAACCGCCCTGGTCAGTGGGTTGCCAGCCCTTTCGGTTGCGGAACTCAGTGCAGCCGGGGAATCGACCGCCCTCGTTGGCGCAATCATCCCACTCCTTGAAGATCTCGTAGGTCTTGGGCTTGTTCTGCATGATCATGAAACCAGTGTTGAGGAACAGGTTGCCTCGTCGGTCGCGGTTGTGCTGGGTGTCGGGGTCGAAGGGCAGGGCGAGGGAGTTGTTGTGGGGAGAGATGCTCCAGTAGTTCATGAGCCACTCGAGGGGAAGGTCCAGGCGGTTGAAGAGAGCGTCGGAATCGATGAAGACACAGACTTCATGCTTCTTGAGGACCTGGGAGAGGACGGAGGGCTTCTTCCATGAATCGCGACGGTCGGGGTATCCGTTGATCTTAATGTGGTAGTACTCGTATCCGTGGATTTGAGCTATCGAAATGTTAGTACACGAAGCAGGCGCTGGTAGCGATTGACGTACAGTAGACCCAGTGGTTCAAAGAGCCACCAGATGGGCCGTGGACTTCCTGGCTCTTGTTCCAGGTCATCTCATCAGACCAAAGCTGACCAGGCTTGTCGAAGCGACGACTCTCAAGATCGATGATGCAGAGCTTCTTGCCCAAGGGCTTAGTCCAGATGGGCTTGTCGGAGGGGAGCTTGGAAGGCCAGTGACCGTAGGGGAAGTATTCGGGATCGTCAACCTTGACAGCGGGACGGATCCATTGGTCGGGAGTGAATGCATCCAGGTTAGGGCCAGAGGGAACTTGGGGAACAGCAAGTTCGAGGTCATCCTCGGGGTCAGGAGTCAACTCGTCCTCGGCCTCGGGATCAGGAGTCAATTCGTCCTTAGCCTCGGGGGCGGGTGTAGGAGTAGGAGCGCTCTCAGTCTGCTTCTGCTCGGCCTCCGCGATTTCTTCGGGATCACTAGGGGCCTCTGCAGGATCGACGGAAGAAGACTCCTCGGGCTTCTTTTCCCCCTCAGTCTTCTCTTCACCCTTGGGACGACCCTTTTCGCCCTCAGGCTTCTTTTCGTCCTCGGGTTTCTCTTCTCCCTTGGGTTTCTCTTCGCTCTCGGCCTTGTCGGGGCTGGCAGCGGCAGCTTCGGGCTCGGTTGGGACGTCTGTCGCGGGGTGGACGACTACAGCGGGTGTCGCAGCGATTTCCTCATCTTCGTTGGGGATGAAAGTGGCGGCTGTCGCGGCGACTTCTTTCTCGGGGACGAAAGGCGCAGGCTCGTCGCTGAAAAATACAAAGTCAGATGAATGCGATAAAACAATGGAGTGACAAAGGTGGACTCACACTCCGCTCTGGACAGTTGTTGTAGTGTCGGTAGGGGACTTCAGATGGAAATGCGCCAGACCGAGAAATATGGTGACAAAGACCACAGCGGCAAAGAGCACCGCTCTGTTTGACCGAAGCGCGGTCATTTTGTCGGGATGCGAGTAATCACTGTACCAGAAACCAAAAAAAGAATGTAAGAAACGAATGTCGTAAGAAACAAGAAGGGATAAGAAGAAAAAAAGTGACGACGACGTCTTCAGCTGCAGCTTGAGAGGGGAGAACAGCTGGACAAGTACCTAGAAAGTCAAGACCCCTGACTCTCTTTTTAACCAGGGGGTTTCAAATCATTGTCTCGTCTCCCTAAAACCAAAACCAAGCACCGCGCGTCCGCTTAATTTTCGATGGGGATCTTTGTCTCAGTAGCGTAGTAGAATGGGTGTAAGCATGGGCATGAGAGTGGGTTGCAACGGTTGGCTGTGACGGGTACACTTTGACGCCTCTTGATCCACTTCAATAAACTTGCGACGGGAGAAAAAGGGGACTTTAAGGGATCAAGGCCACGGTATCTGTTCAGGAGTAGAGCAGAGAGTATCTACAGCGGCCTTCCTCTCGCCAGTTCAAGCAAATGGTCTCTTGCGACGAGAATACAGTGACTGCAATACATATTTAGGCATAAATTGACGACGTTGTACTGTACCTACGAAGCACTGTAAGGTTGGACAGGCTGATGGGGTGCGGGGGTTGTTGGCGCTCGTCATTCATAACATGGGCGCTTCAATCGTTGGTAGCTGATAGCTCGACAGATCTCTTGCCAAGCATTCTTGGTTTACGATCTTATCATATTGACCATGGACATCTATTTTGCTGCCAGTCGCGATGACCTCGTTTCCAGTCCTTTTGTCTCCCATCACTATGCTGTTACGGTTGGTAAATTCACGTGTAACCAGTGTCAACACTTTAATCTCACGTCATCAACTGTACAGCCCGTAAACTTGACAGTCTCGACAGCACTCATTGCAAAAGCAGAATCTTGTTTTTAGGCTTTTCCCAAGCTTTTGACTGCTGTAACTCAATTCTCCTCAGCTGAAACCACCGTAGATCAGACAAAACGGCCAACGGTCGGGTGCGCCACTGGTTTGAGCCAAGTCCACCAAAGGCCTAAACATGTCGATGGCGCACACTTCAAATGTCCACCATAATTTCTATCCTTTTCTATCCTTTTCTACGAAAACTGCCTAACGAAAGGAGAAACCCCTAACAGAATTGAAGGTTCCCCTCGACCTCCGGTACTTGTTAAGCTACAGAGCAGAGAAGAGGGGTTTCTTTGCCAGGATTCTTTCAGCTCAAAGCTAAAGACGCCACTTGAAACAGATTTTAATTGGATGGCTTTGGTGCTCCGCCCCCTTGATGAGACGGATGAGGCCGGGGCTAATTCCTGGAGGATTTGCGTGGGCTCTCACGGTAATCATTGAGGCTTCTTTTCCACATGAGCTCTCAAGTATGTGAAGATATCACCAATTGCAAAGACCATCAGTGACAACCAGATGCTGAGGATTCGACCCTGTGCTGGTAATCCATGCCCGTCAAGATCCGTGTTTACCTTTTCCGCCAATGATGCGTCACCCCCTCAGCTGTGGCGACCAATCATCACCATGTTTGAAGCTATGTACAAAGCTAGCGACGGTTCGGGAAAAGGTACTTCTGCGCTATCGATTTGTTTCACGTACTTATCACTCTTCTGGCCACGCTATTGAAGCTATCATGAGTTTTGCTGCATTGGCTCAGGGGCAAATTGTTCTTGTCAAAGAGTTGTCGCTTTTTAGCTTCAGGTACTAGCGTCCGTCAATTGCCCAGTGCCGTTTTGTCATAGCTCAGGAGTTGTCCAATTCTTTCCACGCCCAGATATTCCTGATTGTGGCTACGTACCCTACACTAGAATACAAAAAGACCGTCCAGTTCAGCCTTATCACTGATCCCAAAATTACGCCCCCATTACCCGCAATCCTAAAATCCTAAACCTGCTCTTAGCAAACCATCTCCTAGTCTTCATCTTGCTCTCGCAGCATGTAAATGTCGGTCACCTCATCCGAAAAACCTACGGATAATCTACCTGCAATCTTTTGCAACTCCATCGCCGAACTTGAGTTTTTAAGACAGGCCTGCCGCTCGCTGAACGTGGCAAGCAAGGCCCGCCAACAAACTTGAGAGACTGACCGTGAACAGCAGCAACAGCGCTCAAACCTTTAAGAAAACGCAGCCCACTAACCACTCGTCCAGAATGCTCAGTAAGTGTATGCTGCCACATCCCACATATTAGCTCAATCCCTTAGGAATACCGATAACGTGACGTGCTGATTACATAAGAGATCCTGGTAATCATTGCGGGGGCTGTGTTCAAGAGTCATGCACGACCGCCACGACGTGACGATGTCAGACGTACCTTATTGGGGGATTGAACGGTCACTGGAAGGCTCAGCCTTATGACAAGGGTTCTCATTCGATGGAGGCAGGTGCAGTGTTGGTAGGATACAGGTGATAATGATAATGGTTTTGGTGTTGGCTTCTATCAAATGTGAGTCAGATTAACCGAACATCCTGATGGGCTGAGCCATCATATTGTCTCACCTCGATGGCTCTGAACTTGCACTCGAGACTATGGGGCTTGCCAAAGGTAAGGACTCAATGTCTGGATGTACAGTGTCGGACCCGCTTGAGTGAAGATGTCTGTAAGCTATGCAGATGCTTATGGTTGTCAACGGTAACCCCAAAAGCGAGATGATCGCAAGCGTGGCTTCTATAGACAAGGTCATTTTGGATCTTATATTTCGCCTACTTTTCGGATTCTCATTCTTGATAGCGGGACGAACCATTTTATGCGAGATAGTAACTAAAATGTCAATTAAAAACTGTGGTGGTGTTGTTATTTAATTCGCCTCATTTTCTCACTTTGGGCGTCGCGGTGTGGTTATTCAATTCGCCTTATTTTCTGCTCAGTGAAGAAGTCGGCTCGATACGGCAGGTCGACCAAATTCTTTGAGCGGGGTCAGATCGATTTCTATGATTTTATAGGTCCACGGCCTTTCTTTCTGTAATCGCTCTGCAGGTGGGCTTGGCTGGTCACGTAGACGACACACTCTTTATGGGTGATAGCAGGGCTTTGACTGGGGCGGAGATCATGTGATTCCGTATGAACAGCCAAAAGAGCCTCAATGGATTAGACTAAAGGATTAAACAAGTTTACTTAATACTTCGAACTTTTAGAGGAATCCGCTCGTTTTCTCACTATTATAAGGTAAATATCTGGTTTACTTAAACCTGCGAAACTAAAAGTCAGTATACAGGATAAAGAAACCTCGAGCATAGGCTATTTATCAAGTGACAATCGGCTACGTATTGCACTGGCTTTCTTTGTCACCTCCCTTTCTGCAAAGCCGAAAGGTTCGTTGAGCACTGATGAAGCAGCTGACCATTTATCCAATTAAGGCACCGCGACTCCTCAGGAAACTTTTCGAACTCATCTCATCTTCCAATCTCGAACGTAACCTGGACGACCTGATTATTCGTGCGTGGCAACCTCGATATGATCAACAGAATCCCGCGAGGACCGGCTCAATGAGCGCTCCGATACCTTATGCGTTTTCTAAACTAACTACATATTTGTATTCTTATCAAAAGAAAGAATAGAGCAACCGAACCATGCCCGAGGAATGGTGTTCACTCATAGTTCTAGTTATCTACCTTGCGATTCAAACTACATTGGCAGTAATAGTTCGTGTACGCAGAAGTAGCTGGAGCTACCTTATGCTTAGGTATTCAATAAATATACTAATGTATCTATTTCCTGTAGATTGTTATTCGGCAGATCGGAGACGCCATGGAATCCGAAAACCATAGAATAGATTCTAGGCTGGTTGAGCAGGGATTTACTCGAGAACCTGGTTGCTATTTTGAGTCCTGCTCATTCAAAGCTGGTCTATTCATCACGATATGACAAACTAGTACGATCCAGGGACGCATGATCTTTGTAGACTTTTCCGATGCAGAAGCCTCCTCCAACGAGTCTCCCGAAGACCTTCGCGATTTCTTCGTACCCAGCGCAGTCGAGTGGTTTAACAAGGCCAGCTATGGCCTGCTTGATCTTAATATCACCGCCGATGTTTCCAAGTTCTACCGCATGCCTCACTCCGCAGATTCTTATAACTAGGATGAGGGCCTTGACAACCAGCAACATTATGCTTATGTTGAAAATGCTCTGGACGCTTATACCAACAACGGTGCAAAGCCGCCGCCTCCCACAACCGATGTCCTCTATGTTGTGCCAGCACGCGATAACCGCTGGATGACCCGGTCACTAGGTTCCAGCTTCAGCGCCTGGGCCCGAGATAACCAATTCGTTGCCAAGAAGGCCGTCACTTTCGGAAATGATCCTTACACATCATGGGGTTATAAGGCGCTCAACCATGAAACAGGCCATTCTATGTGTCTGCCAGATTACTACCCTGGCTCAGATCTCCCAATTGGCAAATATACCGGTGGTTGGAGTATCATGGGTAATGTGGGAGGTAATGCTCCTGATCTCTTCGCCTGGGATAAGTGGCGTCTGTGCTGGTTAGCTGACGATCCTATCGACTGTGTTCTGGAGCAAGGCACTACTGAACATAATCTTACTCCGCTTGAGGTTGAGGGAGGTGTTAAAGCTGTCGTTATTGCAGCTAACAAGACTTCAGCTGTTGTTGCCGAGGCTCGTACTACCAAGGGAGTGGATGATGAGCTCTGTGCCCCTGGCGTACTCCTCCACACTGTTGACACAACGGTTCCAACGGCAGAAGGACCCATTCGTGTTTTTGACTCTACACCTGGCTCGGATGGTTGCGGTAACAGCGGCTGGGAGCCGTTGAATGATGCAACTCTGTCTTTGAGTGGCACAAAGACTTATGAGGTGTCTGGATGGGGAATCAAGGTTACCTTGGTGGATGACAAGAACGACGAGTTCAAGATTCAAGTCAAGTATTCATAGACCTGACCGAAAGGTTTCTGTCGTTGAAAGAAGAAAGGCATTTTATAGGAATGTAGACCAGTTCTTGTATATAACTCATATTCTTTCATTCTACTATTCCACAAGGAGAACTAAAACTCTGGGTCACTACGACGAACGTCTTATAAGTTGGCGGCGTTTGGTAAATCAGCAGAAAGCTCAATCCTCATTTTCACTGTCCTATATACAGTATTCATATATGTACTGAGAAACAAACTATACTAGCTTACTGCGCCTCAGGAGCATAAGCAAACCACTCGTGCACGGCAACACCACCAAATTGTCCAGAGCTTCCCGATGCCTTGATAGTGATCCTCAAACCCTTGGTAGAGACAGTATCGAAGCTGACCTCCTTAGGTTCAGTTGAAGGCTCAGTGGGATACGCGCCCTTGGCAGCGACCTTGGCCCACGTGCCGCTGGCGTTGATGTACTCGGCGGACCAAGAGGCAGGAGGAGGGATACCAACGTTGGAACCAGCGGGCTGGTCAGAGAAGAAAGAAACTGCAACTCCGTTAAGCTTGACAGCGCTGTCCCAAGTGTAGGTCAGGACGCTGGTCTCGGGCGATTGCTCTCCGTTGTAAGAAGACCAGTAGTCGGGAGGAAGGGGAGTCTCCTTGATGCGACCGTCGTTGAGAGCAGCAATCCAGTACTGGATAGGAGTCTCGTTCTCAGACGAAGCCTCAGCCTTGGGGGCGATGTTGCGGGTTGGCTTGGCAGCAGCAGCAGGTCGCTTGGTCTGCTTGACCTTGACAGGAGCAGGCGGCGAAGCAGTGTCGTCCCATTCGAGGCTATCGAAGGCGACACTTCGTCGGAAGTGACCTCCGTCCTTAGCATCAGCAGTGTGGTAGACCATGTACCACTCTCCATCGAGCTCGTAGATGCCGGGGTGAGAGGTGGTGGAAGAGACAAGGCCCAAGACGACACCGCCGAAAGTCCAGGGTCCAAGAGGGCTGGAAGCACTACCCCAAGCAATGCAGGCGTGGTAGGATGTAGGAGTGCAAGGGGAGTCGGGACCAGCGTTGTTGGCGGCGTAGAAGAGGTAGTAAGTGTCCTTTCGCTTAGACAGCCAGGGCGCCTCGAAGAAGCCATCGAGACTATCAACGGTGACGACGTCGCCCTTGATGGTGATCATGTCGGAGTCCAATTCGTAGCCGCGAAGCTGGTTGAAGGTGCCCCAGTAGATGTAGGCCTTTCCATCATCATCGACCATGACAGTAGGGTCAATGTTCTGGATGTCGTTGCTGATGGGAACGCTCTGGGAGATGATAGGACCATCAGGGTGAGCGTCCTTGTAAGGACCGGTGGGCTTGTCCGCAACGGCAACACCAACTGAGAATGGATCCGCCGCATTGCTTTCCTCACGAACAGAGACGTAAAGATAGAACTTGCCGTCCTTTCCTTGAACGATTTGACTGGCGTACGCTCCACCAGTCTGAGCCCAGGAGAAGATGTCCTGAGGCTCGCCGATGTTTCGGTGCAGTGTCCATGAGCCGCCGGAAGGCTTTGGGTTCTTGGCTTCATAAAGCTCCCATTCGTTCATGACAAAGCTGTTTGTTTGCTCATCAGCTTCGTCCCTGCCAGCAAGGATATACACTGTGTCGTTGACGACTAGTGGTGCCGGATCGGCTGTGTAGACCGAGCCATCAGCCAGAATGGGATTGCCAGTAGACTCAAAAGTAAGAGGGTCTGAAGCCTGAGCAGAGCCAAGGGCAGGCAAAAGTGCCGCTACAAGCCCGAGAGTGAGAGATTGCCTCATCGTTGCTGATCTTTCCGAGACTGAAGTTTACCAGAACTTCTGCTGAGCCTGGAAAAAGACAAATCGCCAGAATTTATTAAAGTCGGAGAGCGATCCCGCGTATAAATGCGAGGCCAAGCCCGACTTTCTGAAACGACCGGAAAATACGCCCCAGGTTGGTCCCTCATGTTTGATGTTTACGAGAAACAAGTCTCCACCAATACGAACGAAGCAGAAGGTAGCATCACCGTGCGATCCCTGCGGGTATGAGACGGAAACGGGAAATTCACACCAGAAACGCTCCAGTTGTTTAATAAATCCGTGTTTCAACAAGGGAAAGGATCAGCATCGCCAAATTGTAGGAGGGTCAATTAACGCATCATGTCGATATGCAAAAGGAAGGTCAGCAGATTCGAGAAGTCGGAAGATGCCCCCGAACCTACCGGATTTAGTCTTTAAGAACTTTGCAAGTGATAGATAGAGGCGTGCCAATCACGTCCGAGTTTTAGTGTGATCAACCGTTCGAGCTACCGAGTTTGTCTGAGAGTGAACTTAGAATGTGATCATAGTCGCCTTTGACATGGCAATGTTACATCGATACGAGCTATGTCAAGATTGTGGGACTTTTGTAAAGACCAGCGTTAAGCTTATAAATATGCCATATATCCTGACCAGAGCAAGAAGACTAGTCACGGCCAAGACCCTTTCTAGTTCGTCATGCCATCTTTTAAACAAATCGGCAAGATCCTTGCCTTTGTTGCGCCCCTTGTACAGGCGCAGAAAGACAACTTGGGTCTAAGCAATGGGTACATCGACATCACTACCGATAACTTCAAGGCTCGCATTGCTCGCGATGCTCAAGTCCTTGCATCTTTGACCTCAGCTAATGATGCATTTGACTTTTTGCCGTTCGATCTCATTGATGTTCGTGCGAATAATGGTCAGTATCATTGGGGAGATATTACGTATCGCTATCGCAAAGAAGATGGCACAGCTTGGACAAACGGTGATTCTGCACAGAAACGCCAACCCGTGAAGAAAGTTACTTCCAGCCAGGCCCTTGCTGCCTCCAATCTAGCTCCCACACTACCTGAGAGTCCTCTAAACATCACCCGCGAATGGCTCGACGTTGATGGAGATCTTGGTCTTCGTTTCACCGTCACCAACGATGGCGAGGACTCCATTGAGGTCGGCAGCCTTGGTTTCCCCGCCGAATTCAACAGCATTTTCACCGGCAGAAAAGCCGAGGAGATGCAGGCCCATTGCTCTCTTTCAGACCCTTACATTGGTCTAGACGCTGGTCAAATTCGCGTCGCACCTGTCAAAGGTACCGGCAACGGTCTCGTTGTTACGCCATTGAACGGTACCAAGTCACCACTTGAAGCCTACCGGAACTTGAAGGAGCCTTCTTTCGAGACCACTAACTATGGAAGTCAGACCTTTGAGGGATTCTATGAGTGGCAGGTCTTTACCAAGGCTTGGGCAGACACTAACTGGACGAACCAGGAGCCTTGGAACGAACCTACGTCTAAGGTCCTCAAATCTGGCGAGTCACTCAAGGTCGGCGTTCGGTTTACCCTGTCTGAGTCTGTCCGTGACTTTGACAAGGCCGTTCGCAAGACTGGAAACCCTGTCGCCGTGGGAGTCCCCGGATACGTCATTCCTCGAGATCTTCCCGCCCAACTCATCCTCCAGAGTGATAGCGCTGTCGCTTCTATCACCCTTGAGCCCAAGGGGGCCCTTGAGGCTAAGAAAGAGAGCAATGGAAAGTACACGCTCACTCCCTCGTCTTCGGCATGGGGCCGCGTTCGAGTTACCATTACCTACGACGACGACAAAGTGCAGACCGTGCACTACTATGTTACCAAGACTACAGCAGAGACCCTCGATGATCTTGGAAGCTTCTTGACCACAAAGGCTTGGTTCAACGATTCATCAGACCCTTTCAAGCGAGCTCCATCAGTCATGACCTACGACTATGAGAAGGGCGAGATTGTTGAACAAGATCCCCGAGTCTGGATCGCAGGTCTCAGCGATGAGGGTGGTACGGGCGCTTATGTCGCTGCCATGCTCAAACAGGTTATTCAGCCAGACGCAGAGGAGATCGCAAAGCTAGACGAGTTCGTCCAGACCACGATTTGGGGTAGACTTCAATCCAAGGATTACGGCGTTCGAAAATCTCTCTTCTATTACCAGCCCGACGAGGTGGATTACCCCTACAGCAAAGACATCGACTGGACCTCCTGGACATCTTGGAACAAACAAGCCTCTTCTACACCTGATCGTGCATACAACTATGTTCATCCCACAATCGCTTACTGGTCCATGTACCGCATTGCACGGGCATACCCAGAGCTTGCTTCGCAGCCTTGGAGCTGGTACTTGAACCAGGCTCAAAAGACCATCATCCGCATGACCCAGAGAGATGTGGGATACAAGGACGTTGGTCTGATGGGCGAGACTGTCTTTGGAGAGGTTCTTGAGGATTTGAAGCGAGAGGGCAATGATACTGCTGCTGCCGCTGTTGAGAAGGCTATGAAGGAGCGAGCTGAGCTTTGGCACTCGCAGGATATTCCTTTTGGGAGTGAGATGGCTTGGGACTCGACCGGCCAAGAGGGTGTCTACTACTGGACCAAGTACGTTCCTACCATACTTCTTGGATGTTACAAATGCTAACTTGGCAGATACTTTGATTTCGAGGATTCGGTAACGAAGACCATCAACAGTGTGTTGGGTTACATGCCTAACGTGCCTCACTGGGGATGGAACGGTAACGCTCGAAGATACTGGGACTTTATGTAAGTCGCCGAGACCAAAAATGCTTTATACCACATTGCTTACATTACCACAGCTATGGAGGCAAGCTTAAGAGAATCGAGCGCCAAATTCACCACTACGGCTCTGGCCTGAACTCCCAAGTCCTCCTCGGTGCGTTCCGCGATGACCCGACCGACTCTTATCTCCTCAAGGTCGGCTACGCTGGATCTTACGCCCCTCTGTCCAACATCAACCAGGACGGCTTTCCCAGCGCTGCCTTCCACTCTTTCCCCGATACGCTTAAGTGGGACGGTATCACTGGTGATTATGGTGGTGGATTCCTCGGCACAGTTTTGAACTCTGGTACTTATGTCGCGGACGACGAGGAGCTTGGCGTTGTCGCTTTCGGAGGTCTAATTGCAAAAGATGGAGGCAGTTACACCGTTCAGCCTAAGGACGCTGTGAAGAAGAGGGTGTTTATTGGTCCTTTGAAGGTATTGATCACCGTTGATGTAGGAACCATCAGCGAGTTTACTTTCAACACTGCTGAGAAGACTGTTGAGGTGACTCTGTCACAAGCCAAAGGAGCACCAGAGGCTTCCAAGGCTGCGGTCTGGGTTGCATCTACAGGTACTGGAAAGTGGCAGGTCAAGGCAAAGGGTGCTGCCGAGGGACGAGGAGGATGGGTTGTTCCTCTTTCAGGATCTGGTGCTGTTACTCTTTCTCTTAGCCAGGCTTAGATCTGAGCTCCTTTGCGCTTGATTCAACACAAAGCTTCAATTATTCGTCAAGAACATGATGTTTCGCGAAGATACCTTAATTCCAGTGTGAAAATGCGAGCCCTCTTATTAAACCAAATGGAACGAGGTTGAAGTCGGCGGAGGTTCAAGATGAGCCAAAGTTGAAGGGGACAAAAACGAAGTGACTTAGCACCGAGCGTGAAGGTACCGAATCTTCTGAAATTTCACTAAAAAAGAGTTCTAAGGAAGTTCATGTGTCAGACTTCTCAAACTGGTCGAGGTCCTCTCACTCGTCCTTATGTCGACAATGCGTGCTTGGCCGATGGGCCTTGAATCTGCCTCCACATACACATTTCCTGCGTCTCCCTCAACCTCCGCAAGTTGTCTTTGCTGTCGTCTACGTTCTTCCTGACTTTGTCTCTCAACTTCAGGCAATCCATCGTCTTCGGCATATCTTTGAGGTGCGTTGACAGCTCGCGAATCAATCTCTGGGTATACGTTTCCAGCACTTCCTTCAACTTCGACATAACGCTGACGTCCCCGTCTGGGTTCTTCTTGCTCTTCTCTTTCCGCTTGAGGTAACCTATCTTCGTTGTCATTTCTTCTTTGAGACCGAGGAACGTTGATGGCTCGTGAATCAGCCTCTGAGTAGATGTTTCCTGCACTCCCCTCAGCCTCAGAATGACCTCGCTGTACCTGTTCGCGTCCTTCTTGACGTTGCCTTTCTGGTCCGGGAACATCGCTACCAGACTATGTTCCTTCTTGTGGGCGAGTAGCGTTGACGGGTCGTGAATCAACCTCGGTATATCTGTTGCCTTCTGTTCCTTCAGCTTCGGCGATACCAGTCTGGGACACCACCTGAACGGTCGCATTATCCTTGTCGTTTGATCCGCTGCTATTCGTATCGTCCGTTGGCAATATGGTATTGTTCTTCGCGGGCTTGTCTCGACGTTTGAAGACGCAGAATACTCCGAGAAACAGGAATCCTATGAACGAAACGCCGCCGACGGTACCACCCACGATGGTTGGAACAGGATTCGATGACTTTACCGAATTGTTCTTCCTGGGATCTTCGGTTGCGGTAGATGATTGTATTATTGTCGTACGTATCACGCTCTGGAATCCGCTACTAGTAGCGTCGGGCACGTCGGTCGTTGTGGTTTCGCTATCGTCGGATGGTTCCGGAGCTGCGAGTGTATAAACTTTCGACCCGCTGTCACAGCAATCGCTTCCGTCTGCTGGAGGACAGCAGTATTTGTTGCTTGCACATTTCTGCAACGGATACCAAGTACCAGACTCCGCTTCATCGTGTTAGCCTGCTTTTCTTTCTGACCAAGTGAGTAGTAACCTACAATCCATGCAGACTTCCGGACAGTTGGACCAGTCCTTATTCTGACAGGCAGCGCGGTAGTCCCACTTGCCAGGTTGATTGCACAAGCCGTTAGCTAGACACTTGTCGCCTTCGCCAAAGTAACAGCATGTTGAGTATGTTGTGCTCGAGTTCCCGCATGGTTCGTATTTGTAGTCTTTCGCTGCGTTGCTACCGTCGGGGTAATAGCATGTCGCTAATGCTCGACTTGCGAATGTTGCTATCAGCGCCCATCTGTGCATCGTAAATGCGGGAAGATGTTTGAAGCTGCAAGTCGACTGTTGGGAGATCTTAGACAGGCATGCATTTACGGTTTGGAAAAGAGTTTAGAGAAAGGGGTAGCATGGCTGCAGGCTCTTTATGGAATGCAGATGTTTTCAGCCCTCTCCCAGGGCTGAGGTCCAGTGGCTTGCAAGGGCGTTAAGCTATCTTGACACAACTCGACGTTTACTCGTTGGACCCTTGCCAAGTGACAGCCAAGCCAAGAGCAGGCGTTGGTCTAGATTGACGTAGTCAGTTGTGATTTGCCGCCTTAGCGAAGATTTAAGACCAAACATTCCTCATATTCTGCTCTAAGCCGTAAACAGCTGGGCCAGGCGTTGTAGAAGGCACAATTAAGATTCTAGACTTTGGGGATAGCTGCAAGGCAACCCCTGTATTGTCCATCTAGTGGGATGGACTAGCAGGTATTTACGGGTCACAAGCGAGTATATCGAGCTAGTTCCTGAACTATTTGAACGGCTGAGTCTTTATTTGCATCAAGTCACGAGGTGATAAATGTTCTCTCAATTTATTAACATCTAGATCTATACAACCTGCAATGCTCAAGAAGATGCCTTTTGCTGTGCAATCCAATCCTGTCTACCCTTCTTCACAATCTCTTCATCCAGTTCTCCAAAGACGTTAACGCCCAACCGCTTCGGAAATGAATATCTCTGATTCCGATCCAAAGCATTAATTCTCTCGATAGCATCTTGAGGCAGCTCAAAGTCCTCAAAGTTTTCAGCAATACGAGACGGCGTCACCGACTTAGGAAGCACTGTCGTTCCTCTTTGAACGGCCCATTGGATCAGGATTTGGGTCGGTGATTTTCCAAGTTGGTTTGCGATGCTGATAACCTCTGGATCTTCGGTTGCTTTGGGGAAGCCAAAGATGTTATTTCCGCTTGGACTGTACGCGGTGATGAGGATGCCTTCCTGTTGAGACCACTTGAGCAAGCCTGGCTGCTGGAAGTAAGGATGGGCTTCGATCTGGTTGACCGCGGGTCTGATCTCGGCGCTTCACGCTGTCAGCTTAGAGCAATTTCTTATGCGGGTGAGAAAACTTACAAGTCCAGAATCTCCTGTGTTTTCTCTTCGGTAAAGTTGCTGACGCCAATGCTCCTAATCTTGCCCTTTTTGACAAGCGCTTCCATTGCTTGCCATGTCTCCTTGATGGGTACATCAACCACATGAATACCACCATCGGCAGGATCAATAGGGAATCGTTCTCTCTCGGTTTCAGGCTTCTTGAAGGCAACTGGCCAGTGAATCAGATAGAGATCGAGGTAATCAGTACCAAGATCTTCGAGAGATTGGTCAACAGCTTTCTCCACATCAGATGCCCGGTGATGAGTATTCCAAAGTTTGGATGTTAGGAATAGCTTTTCACGAGGGACGCCTGATGCTTTGATGCCTGCGCCTACTTCGCGTTCGTTATCATAGCAAGCGGCGCCGTCGACGTGCCGATAGCCATGCTTGAGTGCGTATTCTACCGCATGAGCAACTTCATTGGGACCCGATTGCTTCTGGATGTTAATGGTCTTTCTTATTCAAGTCTTGGACTCGAAAACAGCTTACCCATGTTCCGAGTCCTACCGCTGGAATAGAATACCCTGAATTAAGCTTGAATGTGCGGCCAAACGACATAACTTTTGCGACAAGGATTTAGAGCAACCAAGAGAAGAAAAGTTTTTATTCGGGATGAGATAAAAAGTAAGAGAGAAAGAAATTTTAATATTGCGCAATTTCACCGGAGGTTTATCTTTAACCAGATTCTGAGATCGGTAGTCGGAGAATAGGCATGGTGATTCGTCTGACCTACCCAAAGAACTTCAACTCGGCACTCGGCTTAGTGAAATAATGAGTCGCAGTCGCCCTTAATGATTATAAGGTGAAAGTTTTTGTAATCATTCCATCTGAGTGCGAAGAATGGCTATACGAAAGAAAAGCATCCTCAGTTCATGTGTGGGCAGTCCATGTGTATTTGTAGAAGCTTGCTGATGTCAAACAGCATTAATTATTGATCGTCCTTATGATGCTTATATCTAACGGCGAACGCTGAGATTACAACTTCCGATTAGCCACGACAAGAAGGGACATATCCCAGTCTTCTAAACGAGATCTCACCAAAAGAAACACCTTGATGCTTGTCACTGCAAGATTCTTCATTACGTCATGCCTTGCAGAGTAGGTATCACGTGAACATGACATCAGCTCTCTAACTCTCAACGCCTTGGAAGGTGATATCCCACCCCAGGCGCGTTTAACCTTGACAAAGTCAACTACCTCGCATACAGATTAAAGTAGTAATTGAATCATCATCCATCCAAAATGAGGACCAGAAGTGGAACCGAGACCCACGAGGACGATGCCACCGAGCAGCAACCTCGAGGTCACAAGAGACAGTCGAGCAAGACAGACTCTCACTCTGCACCAGAGCCAAAATCCAAGCAAAGCAAAAAAGACACAAGAATCTCCTGCCAAAGCCTCGGCACCTTCCCCCACAGAGCGTCCATATGATTCCTTGCCACGTCTTAAGTTATCCGATCTTGAATTCGAATATGATCACTCTCAACTCCGAGACCCGAGACCCACGCCAGGTCGCGAAAGGAAACCCCATTACACCGAGTTTGACCTGAGTGAAGAGTTCCTATCTCAATTCTACATTCCCAAAAACAAAAACCCTCGCAACGACCCAACTCACTTCTCCTACGACCTACACAAGTGTCACAACAAGGGTCCCAATGGAACACCCTCCTACGACGTAGCGGGCTTCCAGCTTGATTACAAGAAAGTCGAAAAGTGGATGAAGCCAGTATCTTACAACAAGAAGTCAATAGTCAACGGTATGACAAGGAGACTTGAGAAGGATGCGCAGGAGGAGAAGGACTTGTTCGAGATCTTTTTCGTGGGCGGCAAAGGTCCGGATAAGGATGCTTCTGGCAGTAAGGTTAAGGATTACATCAAGGATCATATTTCCAAGGACTTGGGCGTTCCATGGCACATGATCGATTCGAAGCGTGCCAGGAAGTGGGAAGAGCAGGGGTTTAAGCAGGTCAAGGCGAATGAATGGTGGCATGAGCCGAATGCCGAAGAGAAGAAGAGAATGAGCAAAATGCATGAAGGAGCTGATCTTCGGAAGTTTTTGTAGGCGTTGGAACTTGATTTACTGGGTATGCTCTCTGAAAAATAAGTGGATGGTGCGCTTCCAACAGGGCTGTCATCGTTTCGGTGGTGATTTTTATAATGGTGTTGAGGGCAAGGATATTCTGTAAAGTGACCTTCCACATCGAGCTGTTAATATTGAAAGATGTTCCCATGAGCGCACAACGAAGCTGTGCAGTGACTGTAACTGGAAGCTATCGATTCTCGAATCGCCATATCGCTTAATATCTAGCTACCGTCAGTGATTTCTTTGCTGTGCGGGTAGCCATCGCCGCCATGGTTTCCCAGATGACTCACCCAAGTATCGGTGAAAATTCATTTCACTATTGCATATCCTAGCGATAAGAAAGGCCCAAAGCAGCCAAAGGATTCAAAGCCATTTCGCTTCTATGGTCGCCCAGGCACAGCAGCCTGCAAGTGCTGGCTCGGGGATCAAATCCTTCGCCTCGGGTGCAAAAG
The DNA here is from genome assembly GCA_013266185.1 of Fusarium sarcochroum. NCBI lineage: Eukaryota > Fungi > Ascomycota > Sordariomycetes > Hypocreales > Nectriaceae > Fusarium > Fusarium sarcochroum. The sequence continues at coordinate 74,071 of JABEXW010000331.1, read as the reverse complement.
GACCCTGGTAGCCTGTTTAGCCTGTTAATCCGCCCTTGACATGCATACCCCACATCAAAAGGGCGTAGTCTGGGCGCCCTGATTGACGACTTTCCGGGAACCGCGGGGAAGGTTTTTGAGTCATAAAACGATTGCTTCCTGGTCCATGGTTTTTAAAAAAGGAACTGGAAGGTTCACGATAGGCTCGCTCAACTCGTTTGATACACCATCTTCACAATGGCAACTCAAACGGAAACCCTCCTCGTGGAGGCCATGCCAGTGATGCCACACGCCGTAACAGGCGCAGCAAGTGAAGCTCAAATAACCACCACCAACAATGACCCCCCAAGCGACAACGCCCCAACAGCCTCACGACTACAAAAAATAGCTGTAACATTCCAGCTCTCCGGTGTCAATTTCGCATGCAGCGCTTCCAATGGTCTCATCATCGTCGGTCTTCCTCAAATGACATCCGACCTCAATTTACCTCCATCCCTCGCCTTTTGGCCATCTTCAGTCCAAGGACTAGCTACAGCGTCAACGCTACTCCTCGCTGGTGCGCTCGCCGATGTACTGGGCCCTAGGTCGGTAGACCTGATAGGATGTGTTCTCAGTGGTATCTTCATGTTGGCTTGCGGGTTTGTTCAGCGTGGTGAGGAACTTGTCGCGTTGCGTGCACTGCAGGGCGTTGCGCTTGCGCTGCATCTTTCAAGTTCAGTGGCCCTTGTTACCAAAACTCTACCGCGTGGTCGAGGTCGCAACTTATCTTTTGCGTGTTTGGGCTTGAGTCAGCCGCTTGGTTTCTCTTTCGGTCTTGTGCTTGGCGGTGTGTTGGTAGAGACTGCTGGATGGCGATCGGGATGGTATCTCTACGGCGCCATCAACCTGGCCCTGACAGCTATTGGCCTGTGGTCCCTGCCAAAATCTGAGCCCCTCGGTACACTTCAGGATGTACTTCGTAGTGTGGCTATAAAGGTCGACTGGTTGGGCACTCTTCTCGCGTCGGCGTTCATGGCCCTGCTGTATTATTTCTTGGCGTGAGTCAATATCGTCTTTTGCCGTCGATATAACCTAACCCGTGTTGCAGTGTTATTAGTACCGATGTCTACCGGATCAAGGAGGCGAGCAGCATTGTTCTACTGTCTCTCAGCCTTGTAGCTTTGCCTCTTTTCGTTGGATGGATGCATCTTCAGGTGAAGAAAGAAAAGCCCGCTCTCATCCCAAATTCATTCTGGGGCAATCATGCTTTCACTAGCATTTGCATTACCATAGCCTTGTCCAACGCGGTAATTAACTCGTTGGAACTGTTTACCAGTCTTTTGTAAGTCGAGTCCTTAAATATCTATTTGAAAGTACTAACCATCATATCAGCTTCCAAGAAGTCCAGCACTTGTCGGCTCTCGACGCTGCTATTCGTATCCTGCCCAGCGTTGTAGTCGGCGTGGCTCTCAATTTCACGACCGGACTTGTCGTTCACAAAATCCCTGCTATTTGGCTCATCGTCACCACATCCGTTTTGACAGCTATCTCGCCTCTGCTCATGGCCCTCACCAACCCCGCGTGGACTTACTGGACCAGTGCATTTTTCGCGCAGGCTCTCATGCCGTTCTCCGTAGACGTTCTGTTTACGGTTGGTCTCATCGTGGTCACTGAAACCTTTCCTGAGGATAAGCAAGCAGTTGCTGGATCGGTTTTCAACGCAGCAGGGCAGTTTGGAAATGCTATGGGTCTGGCTATCATGCAGGTTGTCTCTACGATTATTACGAAACAGCACAAGGATGAGGAGCCTACTGAAGCTCTTTTGGAAGGATATAAGGCAAGTTTCTGGACCATGTTTGGTTTCATGATTCTGTGCGGTCTTGTTGGAGCTGTTGGGCTGCGCAAAGCGGGCAAGGTTGGGTTGAAGCAGGAATAAGAGCCTTTTAAATAACTACAAGAAACTGTGGATAGAAAGGTTAAGTTCACCAGAGAAAAGATCAGATAACTAGAGACTAGCAGAAGGCTCGCTTAGATTTCACTTCTCGTTACGTTGAGCGAGCAATTCTATACATGGAATGGATAGACGTTTTGTCTTAGAACTGAAACTAGCTAGGTAGGGTAGACTATCTTTAACTATTTTCGTTAAGCGAGCAAGTATATCGTGTAAGGAGAATGCGTGTATGAAAGCTGAGCTGTCTTGCTCTCCCTGGCTTCGCTTAGGATAGTTCGTTGGCTAGCCTTGCCGTCACCCCCGTTTGAATATCTCCACTCAAGTAGCTAATGCGAACCTTCATGCAAGGTCTGCTGAATCGTTAGTCAACAATCGGCCTAGGCTTGGGACCCGGCTTCGGCTTTGGCTCAGGAAGGGGCCGGGGCCGAGGCGGGACGTTGACTGCACCATCTTGGGGTGGAGTCTGGGGTCGTGCAAAAGAGGCATCCATGTTTAGCTGGCTGCAAATGGGAAGCGTGTGTCTTGAAAGAGGCTATTGATGGCTGAGCGAGTGCTGCAAGGAGCTCTATGTGTGGTTTCGAGTAAGACTACCGATGATCTACGGGGTATATATAGGTTATCGTTAAGGTTAATGTCGGTGATTGTTTAACTGATCATGCTATCACAGAACATCAGTGTATGTGATCTGGCTCTTGATCGGACATGCCCTGAGCTGTGAGAATGCGTCAAAGACAAGAGAGGCGGCACATCGATGATCTTGAGCAGTGAGTGCGCGTCAGAGACAGACAGTTCAGTCTCGCGCTGATTCAACACAATATAGACCCGCATTCTATTTGGCATGTCACTTTAATCACCAAGCAGGCGCTTGAAACAGCCCAAGCCTCACATGCGCCATACGATGGACAGTTATTACCGCCTGAGTGGACCACCAACGGATGGTTAGTTGATGTCGCTAATCTCTTACGCGGCCGATCAATACCTAACTAACATGGTGCAGCCCCTGATCAGAGCGCAGCTATGGGAATATTCATATTGGAAACCCTATCAATTGGGGTTCGGAATGACGCATCGGAAGTTCCGTACGAGTCATTTCGCTGAGGCGGTTGTCGAAGGTCCACACGCGTACGAAGATCCTAGGCTAGGGAGACACGGGAGACATTTGGTCGCCACTAGAGCTGAAGGGTTCGTCCCACAGCCACTGACAAACGCCAACGATGACCATCTAACCAGTGCCGAACAAATCGGAACAAGCCGTCTTCTTTAGCCTCGGTCGACCCATGACAATTAGTAGATTACATCACCAAACAAATCTCGGCGTTATCCCCTTTTGCTCCATTCGTGGCTTTTAGTGCCAAAGCTTGTTTTCCCTGGTCTCAGCGCCCGTCAAAAGCCTTGGTCCGCTTCCCCAGATTCGTCGTCGGAACCCTTGTTTCCCTCTCTCCTCTTCTGGGATATGACTCCGAGATCTTTCGTGTTCGCTGTCTTCCAGTTGGCGAACTCTCCGCTTGCAAAACTAACTTCAATCCCTGAAGGCGATCACCATGTATAATGAGACCCAACACAGCACCGCCGAAGCCCGTCGGCTCAAGAAGCGGGAGCTCGATCGCAAAGCGCAGAGGTTAGCTCGTGAGAGAACCAAGAGTCGCATTGCGCAGCTGGAGAGCATGGTCGACAATCTACGACAAAACGACTCCAACGCTCAAATAGCCACGCTGATGGATCAGCTCGGCAAGGTCACAAAAGAGAGGGATAATTTACTACAGGTGCTTGACACGTTAGGCTCGACCATTCGTCGTCATCTCGGTGATACGCCGACCACAAGCGAACCTTCACCAGATACGAGATCGGAATCCTCGACGCACGCATCAAGAGGGCCTGTACCCCAAATGTTGAGCGAACGAATAGTACCAATTACAGAGACAAGAGCACCGTCAGAAACAAGCAGCTCTACAATACTGGAGCTTCCCATGGAAACCCCCGTATCCGATCCCTTCGCCTACGACGGCTGGAACTACCCCGTCAGCAACGAGCCATATCCCCCGACCATGGCCTTTGACAACTCCATCCTACCACCCGCAGGACACGGTTTCATGCCTTTACAAAACCTCCTCCCTGAAATTCCCACAAGCAACCCCGAAGAAGTCGACGTCATCGTCCCGAAAGCTCCGATTCTTTGCCACTGCTCAAGTCCCACCAGCTGCGCGTCCAACTACCATGGTGCCAGGCCCAACACATGGCGCGCGGTCAACGTAGCCCTTGAAAAGCCCACCAAACTCGCCCCCGAAGAGCTCGCCATCGAAGATTACAATAGCGAGGATATTCCAGTTCGCGCGATCTTGGAGGGATGGGACAGTCTTGAGAGGGCGGGCAAAATGACGCCAACGTGGCGCAAACTGCGCCAGGCTGACGAGCTATGTTTCAGTACATGTCCGGATACGGAGCGCCTGGCTGTGCTGAGTATCATACATCTTCTTATTACGTACCATGGCGATCCTTCGCTGGAGCGGCGAGCTACATTGCCACGCTGGTACTGGAACAGGTAAAGTTACTACACCTCATATACTTGGGAGCCAGGACTGACAAACGATAGACCATCACAAGCACTGCCTCACTCATATGGAATCGACTTTTTCGTCTGGTACGCTTTACATCTCATTTTCTCGTTTGCATTCACTCATCATTTCACAGGCCTGGTTTCCGAGAACGACTTATCTTCTCCCAACACCAATACTGCACAAATACCTTTTGGGAGCTCTTCCGTCCGAATCTCAGAATCTTATGGGCTGAGGGCTTTCAAAACACATTTTCCTTCAATGCACACACTGGAAAATACCATATATCACCGGTTTTTCAGCAGCGCATTAGAGATATCAACGCGTGGACGATGTCGACGGACTTCTTCTCGCATTTTCCCGAACTCAATGAAGATATCCCAGCATTTATGGGGGTGCCACCCTCTGTTTCAGAAATGTGTAATACGGCAGTTGTACCTGCAAATAGACGTCGGCGGCGCGAAGAAGATAAGGTTGAGATTCTTACATCTCGAGCAGCTATATGTTGATATAATACCCACCCTGTTTATAGATAGGATAGCAATAAATGTCCTTTTCAAACGTCCTAATGGCAAGGTTCTATCTTTAAGCATTTGTTCGCCTGATTTTGTAGAAGATAGTGGTTAAGTAACCTTTTTCTCTAACGCGACAATTCACCATCCTTTTTCACTCGGAACAAGACTCCCCTTCCATCACACGATGTGCTTATGACTGTCTCTTCTAAACTAGAATTGGCAAAGATCGGTCTAGCATCGTCGAACTATAGCGGTCATCAAACCAAAATAGGCCAAGCCATCATATTTTCTACATTCCACGAGGTGAAGTGGCAAAGCCCATAAGTAACATCGTGAATTCGCCACTATAGCTACCTGACATGATACCTCAGTGTGCAAAATAAGTTTAGATGTTTGGCCTTGATCCATCTCTTCAAGATATTGAATAAGGATTATATGTATATAGCTACCTGGATGGCTGAGTAACACTGGCGCGAGGACTCTGTATGTTTGTAAAAAAAGCTAAATCCATAGTTGAGATTGGCTCCTGGAGGTATACCTCCCCGACTGACACCCGCTTGCAATCTTTTAAATCTGAAATCATACAGCTCATAGGACTTGATCTGCGGTTTTCTTTTAGACTAGAGATGATCTTTTGAATTATAGTAGAGTAACCGGTCATTAGTATATAAGAGGGACGGAAGACTCTATGTATCCTCGAAATAATCAGAGCAAGGGTCCACCTGTGGGCGTAAGACCTACCTCATAGTTTTCTTATAATAAATCTAAATTTTTCTTTTCCGATAAAACATCCCTGAGATCTCAAGAGCATATATAGCTTCGAATTCATGTCTATGATATGTCCACTTCGTGGTTAAAGGCAACTACTTCTTCGACGACAGTGACATCTACAATATTGGCCAGGACAAAAAGCCCTGAGCTTCCTTCAGCCTACTGTTTCACAATTTCAAGCATCAGATAGATCACCCCCTGTTACCCATGTAGATACAATAGTCCGTATCTAGTTTGACTAGGCCTTTCGGGTCTACATGAACTCATTCTTGTAATGCATAAAATGCTAAGCTGTTTCTGAGTGTATAATGAAATTATGTATTCTATATGTATGTGTGTGTGTATGCTTGTCTTGATATTATCATAAAATTTGTTCATAGCCCCAATCAATGTCGGTCTATTTCTTCGCATGAGGTTCATAGTATGCGCCAAGACTATAATCCGTTAGTTACGTCCTACTTTACTAGATCATTATTACTTACCCAATGATGACATAGCAGGCGAACATCAGAGCGCCTTTCAGCCCTATGGCTCTGATAGCAGTACCGGCACGGCTGAGGATCAGCAGATTGATCAACAATCCCGAGCCAACCAACGTCGTTGTTTCAAAGACGTTGAAAGCCATCTCGAGATCACGGCCTATCATCCAAGCTATCAGAACCGTCAAAGGCGCCACACAGAGAGCGATTTGAATCGCCGAACCGACGGCAACAGAGATTGCGAGGTCGAGTTTGTTCCTCATAGCTACAGTGACGACAGTCACGTACTCTGCGATGTTTCCAACCACAGGCAGAATGATGAGACCGATCATGGCCTCTGATAAACCGCCTTCGTGCGTCACGTCGTCGATCGTCTTGACAAGGAATTCGGCATTCATGGACATGAGCGCTGATGAGAGAAATAGGACCGTGACGGCGGCTATCGTACCGCTAGTGCTAGAAGCATGAGATGCATGAGGTACATGGCCAGTCACTTCGGGGCGCTCTTGGTGAACATGTCGTGAGTGCACTGCACCAGTGACGGGAAGTTCTCTAAAGTCAGACATCGGGATCTCGTTGCGCGAGCCAGACCGTGAGTGAGAGCGCGAGTGAGACCGTGAGTTTCCCCGAGATCGATGGGACAAGCTAGCTCGCGGTTCCGTTCTACCAATTTGAGCTGTCTCCCTCTTTACGTGATCCTCTTCAGTGCCCTCAACAGCCACCCTACTCGTGTCGAGAGTCGTACTTCTGGCACGAGCTTGGACATCCTGATCAGCAAAGCGGATAAGTCGGTCCCGGTGAGATAATGAATTTTGATTGCGTCGGTGATGCTCAGGGTGGCCTGTGTGAAGCGTTTGTAGTGGAATCGGCGCTACCTCAACGTGCTTAGGCCTCATCTCATACGCAAAGTAGACGATGTAGATGACGAGGACTACTAGAGACGAAGCGCGGCTCATGCTCAAGGCGGCGTCACTTGTCTTTCCTTTGAGATGAAAGGTGTAGTCAAATGCCGTCTGCCAAAGTCAGTGGGTTGCGTGAGTGAGATCAAGATGGCAAAACTCACAGGAATGAGAATGACAAACACAGAGACAAAGAGAAGAGCTGCGAGGAGTTCGGACTCTTCCATGCTGCTGTGAGGGTCGATGTTCTGCATGCTACTGGCAAACAGTGCAGAACCGAGAATCAGGAGCAGATTCACGAGGACACTGCCTAGAATGGATGCTTGAACGATGCGAATGTGGTCGTTTACCAGTGCAACCCTGCTTGAGTCAGTTTTCATGCTGGAAATCGGTAGACTCATGTTCAACTTACACCCTTCAAATGCATTAGCTCAGCTCATTCATATCAGATCTTAAAAACTCACAAAATAATCAGCTCGACAAGATTGCCGAGCGTGATATTCAACAGCGCGCCAATCGTATCTCCAGCATCGGCGGCTATGCGCTCCGTCGCCTCTGTCAACATGACAGACAAGGGTACAATTGCGATGGCATTCGTGATAAAAATCAACAACGGATTAATCTCAAAAGAATGCGCCGCCAGACCAATCGGAACAAAAACAAGCAGCCAGTTCAGCCTTGAAGCAACTACCGTAGATCGAATTTGCCCGAAAAATGAGACTCCCTCGTGACTGGCGTTGGCGTTGAAGTCGAATACATGTCGTTCAACAGGCGGTGTCTGCGTTTCGAGATCATTCGCACTCGATACCCCCAATTGCTGATAACGAACCCCATCTCCAAAACGCGATGATGCACGAAGCGCTCGCTTCATTGTGTCTTTAAACGAGCTTGCTTGATCAGTTTCTCGAACAGACATCTTAAAAAAAGCAAATATCACAGATCTGCGACACAAAGGGGGTTGAATTTTCAGGGCGCACCTCGTAAGTTGAAATCCAGTCCATGGTGAGCCACACCGCCACCGCTGTTCAGCGGGTCAGGCGAGTCGTCTTCATCTTCGCTCGCACTTGAAGGTGAGCAGTCATTGTATCTAGGCGTCTCAGAGGCGATCAAGGGACTCATTGAGAAGCGGAATTTGGCGTGGTAAGAATTCTGGGAGAAAGGGGGTTTGGTTTGCGTTGACAGGGTGGGCAATTTAAAGGAGGCCTCGCTCGTCACGATAGGGAGAGAACAGAACAGCCAGACTACGCTGTCGCTAAGCTAAGGCATTGTTTTTATTTTACCCCTGACTTTTTGGGCTAGGAAGGAACCTAGGTTAATAATCTGCTTTATGGGCTCCCTTGTTAATTGGAAACATTGGGTCCCCAGTGGATGAGCGAGGGATTTAGCGTCGTTATCTCTATCAGAGAGAGATTTGGGCCTCTTGCGTCTGCACTGCCTCTGCGCCATTTATTTTATTCGTGCTGATGTTTTAGCCATCTGTGAAGGGGGCCTTAAAAGACATGCATAAAGCTTGTTTTAATGGTTCTAAAAGCCTTCCATTTTGTTTCTGGTGCTTGAAGCCACAGTTTCTCAAACCCCTGTCGACTCGCGAGATGACTAGGCCCCGCAGAACCACTAAGGAATGTGGGCTTGAGGGTCCAGAGTCCAGGCATTAACGAGGTAAATCGTAATTAAAAACTGCTGAAGGCGAGTTTCATTGGAGGTGAGACTGCGTTGGTCTCGAGTCTGAAGCGTCAACTGTAACAGCTGGCCTCTGCATGGGTAAGCTTGAACAGTAAGCATGAAGATCACCAAGCAGACCAGTGGGAGTAACAGATTCAGCCGCCGGTAATAAGCATTTGTGCCAAGACCAAAATGACGCATATGTCATCCTCACGCTCACTCACTGTTTTGTGCTCGTTAACGAACTTCACAGCACACGCAATTTTAAATAGAAATGACTCAAGTACCTAATTCCAACCCCGAAAGCAAATAATGATGTCTTAATCCTGACTAACTACCTTAGCAATCAACCAAAACACTCCTGCTCTACCAGCATGACCTAGATAACCTCGGTAACAATGTGCATGTGGTATCATGTGTGCCTTTCAATAGCCTCAATGAGAGCAACAAGGCCATGTTTTATTGTCCCAAAGAGGAATTCTATGTTGTCATCACGGACCAGACTGCTTTTGTTCCTGAAGGCGAGGGCCAAGGAAGCGATGGTGGGCTAATGAGACTGATTCCTGACGAGCAATTACAACAAGACAACGAAGACGCAGACCTACCTGCTATGTTTACCGTAACCCAAGTCCGTACCACAGCCGATGGAGTCGTCCTTCATCTGGGTGAGTTTGGCTGGGGATCATTCTCTCGAGGTGATAAGGTCCAGCTACGAGTAAATCCGACTTTTAGAGAGATGCACTCCAAACTTCATAGCGCAGGCCACATCCTCGGTCTGGCGGTTCGATGTTTGGCATCAACCTTGGGAGAAGTTGTGGAGCTCGAAGGCCAATACTACTTTGGGCGATCATTCGTTGAGTATAGAGGTCTGATTGACGAGCATCATCGCGAAGCCATCGAGAAAGCGGCCAACGACATTGTTGAAGAGGATCTGCCCATCGCTATTCGCTGGTGGACTTCTGAAGAGTTGGGAGGCAAGTGCTCTCATTTTTCTCATTCTGTAACCGTTTCTGAAGGCGAGCTGACGAGGGCGGTGGAATTTGAAGGTGCTGGTGCTTATTCTTGCGGTGGTACGCATATGCCGAGGACCAAGGACGTAGGACCTATCGATATTCTAGATATCTCTCATGAGAATGGAACTACCAAGATCTCGTTCGGGCTGGGGTCTGTGATACGGATTCCTATGTAGGTAGCACCTAGTTCTGGTAAGAAGGTACTAACGGTCAGCAGGAATTGAAGGACGGCCTATGTGAGTGATAGCGGAGTCATAAAGTTACTTGAGTAGTTGAAAAGTGAGATTTTCCAGTCATCAAAAATAGAGACACAAGTTGGGGCTGCTGAGATGTTACGAATCGCACAAGTCAAAGAGATTAGGTATCAGAATAGCGTGTATTCAAGCGAGTGAGATGGCTTCCAACATACTTGAACGCTGACTGCTATTTTGTCTCAAGATAATCGAAAAGTGTGATTCTTGTAAGGACTATGGAATAGACATGCTTCAACTGGAGCCACCCAGTCTCGCAGCGTAGTTGTGTTGCATTACAAGGTAATCGCCAGTCAATAACCACGAAACGGTAACGCTCTACCAATTATGTATTCTTATCTATATCAGTAATCCAAGAACTCTCCGATTAAGTTCAGACTAAAATCATAATCCTATGGACTACTAACATAAGTAGATAGATATTCCTCAGCGCGTGATATCAAGCAAGTCGATTACGTAGCCAAGACCCACAACATAGCGCATTTCCCATTGTCGACGGGACCCTTTCGGATAGTTTTCGTTGTCCGAAAAGTCCCTGAAACATTTCACCAGTGGATCTAAGTACTATTGTCCCGTTATCTTAGTGTCATCGATTGGTTGATATGTGTGGCGGTCTAACATCTTGAACCAATGCCGATGATCGTCAACGGCACTAGCCTGTCCGTCGGACAAGATGGAATACCGAAGGACTTGAAAGTGGAGCGCCAGTCCGACGGATATGGCATCATAAGTGTTCACTTTATAGATATATAACTATTCAAGTCGCCCGGTATCATCTCGCTGTTGCTCTACAAAACCAACTCGCACAACCATCATGTCTTCACCCACAAAAGCCATTATCTTCGGCGCAACTGGCGCCGTCGGCCGAGCCGCCGCTTTAGAAGCCCAATCTCGCGGCGCCCAAGTCATCCTAGCAATGCGAGACACCAAAAAGCCCATTCAAGGTCTCACGCCCCAACTCGAAAAAGAACTTGGCTTCACCCGCGTCCAAGCAGACCTCTCAGACCCCAAATCCGTTGAACACGCCGTCTCCGAGTCAGGAGCAACCGTGGCATTTTCATATATCCTCTTCAGTGCGGATGATGGTCTTCGAGAGACTTACAAAGCTATGAAGAAGGGTGGTATCGTGCATGTCATCCTTCTCTCCTCCATCGTTGTTACCGCGAATGGAGGCGCAGAACCATCTTCAAAGGTCGATGAAGTTCTAGCTCATGTGCATGGAAAAGCCGAGCTTGCGCTGGCGGAGAGCGGTGTTGCGTATACTGTTATACGACCTGCCTATTTTTCCAGCAACATCGCATCTCTCGAGGATTGGGGAGAGGTTAAGGCAGGCCAACTCAGTATAGCTCACCCGGAAGCACCATTCGACTACCTCGCTCCAGAGGACGTTGGTGCCCTCGCAGGGGCGAGGATTGTCGAGCCACCTCCCTCTTCAGGCGAGTTGGTAATCGACCATTGCGGTCCCGAATTACTGTCTCAACGAAAAGCGTGGAAGATTATCAGCGAAGGCCTGGGTATGGATGTCGCCATCAACGAGATCAGCAGTGGAGAACAAAGAAAGAAGCTTGAAGAGAGGGGTTGTCCACCGCCTTTGGCCAAGTCTGCCGTGGAACGTCTGGCTGGTCTTGCGCGCGATCCAACCGTGGGTATGTATGAGCCTGAGACATTCAAGGAGGCGTCGGCGAATTTCAAGAAGTATACTGGAAGAGAGCCAACTACGCTTCAAAACTGGATTAAGAAGCATAGGGACGAGTATTTAGCTATGTGAAAGAAACATAGTTTCTCATAACGGGGGTATACATGGGGTCTCTCTCGGGAATCAATAGAACACACGGTGGTATAAATGGTTAAGAGCATACTAGAGATAATGAATTGGTTCGTTAAAGGACAATGTTAACTTGGATCTATACAGAAATGGCAAGTTGGCTACTTAGAGACGAATTTATAACTTAACCTATCTCAAGGACGCACTTCACATAGAACATTCTTGTCGTAAGGATTGGCCAACTGAAGCTTCCTTTTCTATCACTGGTATATGTAACCTTCAGCTTTTTATCATAATAGAACAAGCATTCCAAAGTATTGCATCCAGGCCTTGTTCAGGTTGTTAGCAAAGTTGGCATCAATAAAAGGGACTTTCGCTGAACTCGATTTAGTGTCGGCCAGACCTCTACAAGTCTCAGCGGTCATGGTATCCCAATCATGGATGATATAGGTGCGACCAAGGCTAGTCTTGAATTTCAGCTCGTAGTTCTTACCACCGCTCGTGAAGTACTCAGCCATGGGGTTGTTTCCGCTAATCTAAGGGATTCTAGTCTTCTTGAAGTCACCTCGGCCAAAGGCTGCAGCACCGTAAATGGATGATGAGCCCTGGTAGTTGTCGCGAATACAACGGCGGACTCCCAGTCTTAGCGATAACCACTACCAATGTTATCGCCAGCGGGTTCTCGGTGGGAGCGGCAGTCCCGGTGGCGGCAAGTGCCAGGAAAGTACTGAAGATAGTCTCAAGCTGCATCTTGAGGATAGCTGAGGGGTAGAGATTTGAGTAATAGGCCAAGACCTTCTTTTAAATTAGGTGTGCAAGTGAGGTCATAAGCGTGTACTCGAGTTCATGGTCTAGAGAGAAGGAAGGCCTGTGTAAGAAATGAATGCCAGGCTATCTTGTACATCTATTTCGGTCGCCATTATTTTGTTTAGCCTACATACCACAGCCATATCAAAAGAGACCATGCCATTTAAGCCTCTATGTGGTGAATCTCAATAGCAACCTCGATTCCTTGGAACGGGGAGTAGACAAGGAAATTCTATGGAATCAGATGGTCTCAAGGTCTTCATATGATTAACCGTGATAGATTACGAGGCGTACACGACTATACTCCAGTACCATCAGGAACGCTCTCAGAAAGTGATATATCGTTGTCTCATGATCTGCCGCCAGTGAAGACAAACCAAAGCAAAGAGGACCCGAACTGGATGAACAAGAATTGTACAGAGATACAGTCTGGACATCCTGCCACTTACTTTAGTGCCGGTCACGAGTCATTGGATAGTCAAACAGTCCTTCGAAAACACCATTGGCCCCGAACGCTGTTCTAGGCCTCTTGTTCTCATATCCGAATTAGACACACTCTTACTATATACAGACTGGAGCTTGACATACATAGCTCCAAATCTCAATACGAGTAGGGTCGTCGGTAGGTCTATGGCAAATTCTCCGCGAGAATTCTAGTCACGCAGGTGTCTTGACGTGCCTCACGATTAGTATAAGAGAAATACTTTGTCTAATCTCAGCGTAGTGTTAAGTTTCGTGACAGTCTAATCGAAGCTGTGAAAACTAAGCGGGAGCTAAGGCATGGTTAAAATTGCTTGCTGCTAGGCAGTTTTGCCAGCTGATACTTCTATTGCTGGTGTCATAGCTCTGTGGACAATACAGTCTTACACCCTAGGTGCTCGACTCGAAGACGTCGCTTATCGGGCTACTCGCACTCTTTCGGTAGCCTCGGCAGAAGTCAATTGCCGTGTCACCCCACCGTTACCGCGTTACAAAAGATCCTGAATAAAATACGAACAACATCTTAGAAAGAGGAGCTGGGACCACCATAAAGCCTGTGATGTGATAGTGGGCGGGCTGAATACGAGATTGAAGACTGGCGCGTTGACGGTACTCATGCTCAGGAGTATACCCTCAGGTAGGCTATAGACTAAGTTTTCGAGAACGACTATCTTACTTGAAACAAACGCTAATGGCGCCTTGTACTGCTTCCAGTGACAAGCGTACAACTCAGCCAACTCCAAGTGCTCACTTCTAAGCCAGTTAGATAATATCCTTCTCTTGATTAAGACATCGTTACATCCAATTCGAACCACAGATCTCGAATCAAATTAACAGCCTGACCATCTGACACCTTACCACATGAATGCGTATACATCTGACCTATAAGAAAAGATCCGAGCCAATCGGTACTTCAACAACGCCCATCGATACGAGAATAAGACATTTGCCAAGACACGGTCAGCAACTTCTGACACATATAAACACGGCATGTACAATAGCAAAAGCTTAATTCAACGTAACCCTTGCATATTCTATCACTTCAAAGTTGAGCCGCAGATATCTCATCAAAAGCATATAACTATAACCTGAGTTGAGGAGGGGGGATTGTAAATAGAGATCAGCAAAGGCACATATTACGAAAGCATGATTGAGATCTGCCCACATAATCACAGGGCTCGTCACACCATGCCTCAGGACAAAATCTCAAATTGTGCGTCTTTTGAGTCTGCACTACCGAAATACAAACCCAATATCAGTTCAGGGCTCACAAAGACCAATAGTCAAAAGCCTAGCGATCATCGCAACCAAAGTTCCAATAGTCAGGGGTGTTGGTGACCGCTTTTCCCCTGAATTTAGCGTCGTTACATGACAGCTGTCATACCCTTGAACACCCTAGTCAAGGGTGACTTGCGAAAGGTTTATTATTAGCGGACCCTTGGAAATGTTACCCCTTCAACGAAATGAGGTTAGACAAGGTCTGTCCTCCTTAACTGAACATCACACGAGCCCAGTTCAGAAACACTGGTAGAATAATTTGTCTGAGTAGAAGTATGTATTTGTTAAACAAGATATCTCTAGACGCTGTACACTAAAAGAGATGCCCAAAGCCATGACGTAGTGACCGTACACACAGCCTCCCTTTCCCTTCCCCAAAAACTCCGCCTATGAAGAATAGGTAGTCTGGTGTTGTAAAAACAAAATGGAATAATGATGACATAGGTATTTGCCCCGTTCCTTTCTATCTCGCATCGTCGTCGTCCTTTTTACAAGAGAAAATGTTGAAAAAGATTATTATCGCTGTTCAAGATCGACAATCCCATTCATCCATCCGGGGATAGCCTGGGTTTCGTCATGCTTTGTGTGTTGTGTAAATGTGTAAATGCGTATGTGTGGTAAGGACACACATGTAGATGACATTTGAGCAAGTGCCCCGAAAACGCCTGATAATGCAAGAAAAACGTGATCTTTGTCTATGACAAAGAGTGGTATCGCCAAAGACGTTGGCGTTCAAGAACCCACCACTGGGCTACTGGAATAGCTTCGGAAACCCATTGCGCGGCGTCGTCGCCGAGCGTGGAGCGAGCCTTCTCGACCAACTCCTCTGGTGACCACGCTGAAGTGGGTTTCAGCTCCATGGGGTCATTCACGGCATCGGTTACCCGGTACTCGATGACCTTGTTGAGAGGGATAACCAGCCTGTAAGGCACATCGCCAGATGTAACACCAAGCATACCCGCTCCAGAGTTGACAACGGAGAAGACCCAAGCACGTCGATCACCGTCTGATGCCTTATAAGGTCGGATGAGAGACTGGCCCTCATAATCTTGTACGAGATCGGAAGCGATGTGTGTGTCCTTCTCGTTGAGGGAGCCACTGTTGATGAGGAGGTCGAGGATGGTCGGGAGGATAGAGATGGTGGTGGTGTTTGCGTCGTACTGCACACGGGGGAGGTGAGGATGTCGGAAGGTCAGGCCAACTCGGTAGTTGGAGATGAACTGGTTCTCGTAAGTGCCCTCCTTGCCAGCGTCGTCCTTGAACGAGTGTCCGTGGTCACCAGCAAAGACAACAAGAGTCTCGTTAGAAATGCCCTGCTCATCGAGGAGGTTCATCAAGCTTGCCATCCACCCATCGTGATAGCGAATGGTGTTTGTGTATTTGTTGAAGTTGGCGTGCCACTCATCCTTCACGCCAGTATGAGATAGATAGTCGTAAGTTGGGTAACCCTGAGGGAGACCCCAAGCGTGGTGGGTGGTACTGGTAAAGTGAGTCAACCACATACGTTGGTTGTTGGCTGTGGTGTTGGTGATGAATTCCTGAAGGAATGGCATGAGGACGGGCTCGGGGTAGGCAAAGTAGTTCACTTTCTGGTACAGAACGTCGGACTCGTTGAATCGCGAGTCAGCCTCGAGTTGCTTCTTGGTGATGATGTGCTCAAAGCCCAGCTTAGCGTCGAACTTCTCCTGACGATCGTACTCCTCGATCTCGGCCTCGAAAAGAGCAGACTTCCACTGCAGATCACGGTAATCGGTGTCGTCGGAGGAAACGTTGTCCTTGACCTGGTTGAAGAGGTGAAGAATCTGGGGGATACAAGGCTGGTAGCTGTCGGTATCGGCTTCGGCGAACTTCTCGACAGGCATAGGATAGGCACCGCAGTGGTTGGCGCAGTAGCTCTTGGTGGACATGGTAGCGGCGGTGTAGGCAGTGGCGACATTGATACCACCAAAGCCCTCCTCCGCTTGATCGATCCAGGTGTAATTAGGGGCGCCGTAGGACTTGCCATCCTTGTCAGTAAAACCCTGAGACAGTCCAGTGATCTTCTCAATGTGCGGTGTCATAGCAGCAAGTCTCTGGTTGGCCTCCTCCTTTTCCTTTTCACTCTTGTTGAGATCCATGAACAGGCTGTGAAGATGCGAGCCTTGCTGAAGAGGCCAGAAATCCTGACGAAGACTCTCCATAAGAATGAAGACAACATGCTTGATCTTGACGTCGCCGTTGCCGAGCGCCTCCTTGAGAGTGGGCAGAATGTCGTTATCGAGGTTGGTAATCTTCAAGGGGTCGTTGGCGGGATTGTAGTAGGGATCCTTCTCCATGAGCGAGACCTGAGGGCACTTGTGGTCTGACAGAATATCGCTGGGATTAGCCAGAGATCCGTAGTAGCCGTTCTTGAATCGCTTGGGATCGTATCGGAAGAAACCACGAGGCAACTTTCCCTCCTTGGGCAACCAGTCAACAGAATGGTTTCGGTAAGCCTCGGCAATAGGGCTCAGTGATTTGTCGGCATAAGGCGCCCAGCCCCTGTAGTAATCGCCCTCAGGCTGCTTCCAACTCGAGTTACCAAGCAGCTCGGGGAACGGGAAATCGTTGTAGACAATCTCGCGCTGCGACTGGCAGAAATCGGGTTCCTTCTTAAAGACGTCGAGCATGGACACGGGGAGAGTGATTGACAGGAAATCGTACGGCTTGGCAGGTCGAAGAATCAGCGTGAGTCCAAGGAAAAGCGCCAAAGCGATCTTCCACAGCCACGAGAAAAACGGAATGCGCGTAAGAAATCGAACGATCTTGCCTCGTGTGGAAGCAAACTTCTCGCCGCCGAGACGGGGAGGGTTTTCGGCGCTGGATCGGAAATCTTCGTCCATCGAGTATGTATCGGTCGATTCGAGGTCGGTGTCGGCATTCTTGAGGGCCGAGTACTTGCCGCGCTGGAGGCCGGGGATTCGCATTCGGAGGCTTCTGAAGTAACTGTAGACTAGCGAGTGATGACAAATTAGCAGGCAGCCAAAACAAGCCGAAGTCGGCCACACAAACCTGAAAGAATGTTTTCGCCAATTGCGCCTAAGAAGGCGCCAAACGCTCGGTAAAAGATGCCATGAGTGAGTGCGGAAATGATGAGCAGACCAAAGCCGCAAGCGATCACGGCTGAGCTGCCGGTGAAGAGCACCTTAAGACCCTCCTTGCTGGTCGCGTAGGCTGTCGCATCGCGCCAATCGAGTTCACCACCTGTCTTGACGTAGAATCCAAGCTGCGATGAAGAACCGCCGAGCGCAATCAGACTGTTGCAATCATGGAAAGTCAGTTGTTTTTGTCCGCCTCATAACGGGGGATTAAACCCCCAAGGAATGCGCGCGCGGGCGCAAATCGAGATCGCTAAGACATGAAGAAAAGAAAAGCAAAACGTACGTTGCCAAAGTACCGAGAAAACATCCGATCCAAGCCCATGGAGTCTTTGACTGGCTTAATAGCAGCCTTGCGAGACATATCGCTAGAATGTCGAAGAGGAAGAAGGTCGGCAGGTAAAGAATAAAAGCTGATGTCGGTACTGTGAAGAAATGGGTCCATAGATGCAGAAGTTTGCTGCCGAGGACCGAGACGAAATAGACGCCAAAAACAAACGATACCGAGAAGAGGAAACACATTTTGCGCCTGTCGAGGTTGAAGAGGGCAGACGCAGGCCGCTCGCTGGGTGTTGAAGAGGGAGGGGAGGAAAGACGCGACGCAATGGAGATTGAATCAGAAGAAGGAAGGAGAGAAGGGAAAAATTAAGAAAACAGAAGGCTGCAGCATTAGAAACATAAGGCAAGGCAGGTTCAACGCTAGACTAGGACCGAGGCCTGCTCTTGCGACATCAGGTCTGGACTGGGCTGGGCTGCAGTCACGATTTGCACCTTCCTTTCCAATGAATGGGAGAATGTGGGGTAGAGAGAGGGCCAAATAAGAAAGGGGTCGCGTGTCCAGGGGTCGGGTCGCCGTGTAGCTCATTAGCTCGCTGGTAGGCGAATTATTAGGGGCTCGTTTTAGCAAGGTACAGTTACAGTTGGTGTCAGGTAGTAACGTGGCTAGTAAGTGGCTCTTTTGGGGGACCTTTTCGGCGTAGAATGGTGCACTGCAGTGTTGCGCAGTTGGGGCGGCTTGAAAACTGAATACACAGGCTGAATAGGAACGCGGTATGTAGACTAATGGCACAGCCTTTGACCGCATCTGTCTCACTGTGCATATTTTACACGGCCCGGCTGATCGGCAGTCGAGTCGAATTGTTCTTTGAATGTTTTGCTACGCCACTATCCAACGCCCCGGGCTTGTTGTCTATTCAAGGTATGGGTCGCCCGCAATGACTCCGGCATCGTATTAACCCTCTTCCGATGAGTGTCTGACACCCCCGTTGTGGTAATTACCGAATGGCACGACTCAATTTGGAACTGGGCTGAAGTTATTTCACACCGTGGGATTATGCATCTGCATGCACCGCCACCACGGTGCTGCGGGTTCGCCTTGGCTTGAGCGGGGGCTGAGTGAAGATTGTCGTGTTGGGTTGTTTCGATCTAATCATGGATTTATCACACAGATGCAAAGGATCATGATTGTGTTAATCTTGGCTTTTGCTTACCGCGGTTAGAATGCTTGGAAAAGACGCCGCGCGCCGGGGGTACCATAAGCATGAACTGGATCCTTCAGCCCAGTTCCCAGTTTACCGTCATCATTCTGCAGCCTTGGCCTTGGAGAGTTGCGGGATCGGCCGTCTAAATGGCCAATAACGATCATCTCGCAGGATTAACACAGTTTCAGCTTGTTCTGTTTGATCCTCCTCAAGCTTCCCTCCCTACCAACCAACCAAGGATCCCATTTTTCTTTGACCGACATCAATGCTCCCATACCAGCGCATTTCTCCCTATTCAATCCTTTGCAATTATCGTATTTCCCAGGGCTGACTCGCCCGATATTCCATCTCATGTCAATTGCGGGTACCTTCATCCACCGTCCAGCTTCTAGCGCTGTTCTGTCTGGCTTTCCGTTCTAAAAAAGAAAAATGCCAGGGTTTCTTAGCGAAGCGCCTTTCCAACGGCGGCAGTTCGACGACATGTACCACATTAGCTCTTCGTGACGGGCGGGTCCCCCTCCTTTTCGGTTCAACCTCTCCAATCCGAAATTCCAAGAGATGGTTGGCGGCCCGGCACGATTAACCGGATGTGCACGACGTTATTGCAGTGTCATTTCCGTTTTTACGAACGAGCCTATGACCGACTCTGGGCGATCTCGTAAAGCTTCAGTAAACTTTGCTTCATTTTCTCTTTACGAGTGAGTCTGTGGGTTTTTTGTGGTACGCACGGAGGTAGATACGCGATTGAGCTGGGATGTTGCTGTTGAAACGCCTTGTCCTTGTCACGTCCTGAAGATCACTAATTTCAAGTTACATAATGGTTAGAGCCAACACAGCAAAACCCTCTTTTCATGCTGCCATGTCAGATGAAGTTGAAGAGCAATTAGTTAAAGTACGGTAGTCATTCCTCCTTGAAACGAGCACGCGACCTGATTCGAGCGACCAACAAACAATACGATGCGGGTCTTTAGGTCGGGTCTACCGAAGACGAGTTCTTGGTTAGTCTAGCGCTGGGATGTGCACAGAATTTTACTTGGTACGCGCGCGATCGTCATTGGCACCCGTACAAGCTTTTATTCGTCGGTCCGCGCACGGGGAGTTTGTTCCTCTGTTGGCGCTAGGCTTTTCCTTTGTTTACTGCAGGGTAGGCATTGATGAAAGAATCCCAAGATGAAAACGTTCCAGATATAATACTCATGGCTGATACAGTAAGAAGCGTTGCTAAACTTGATCCAGTAGGTAATTTAGGCTGATTACTTGCATTGAGCTTGCATGACGCAATAGTTGGGGTGTGCAACGATTGTGTGATCAATGGATGCCTATGTGGGAATCGGCAACCGTAAGCACAGCAGGAGATCGCCTCAACATGGATGATGTAACCGCTTGTAACAAATGCTTTAACAGCCCTTTAAAATCCCATCCTTGTCGCAAACAAATCTCAATTGACTTGACGCATGTTCTCAGTGCGATATCGCGATATGCGTGATAAAAGGTAGCAAGCATGAGCGGGGTCATGGTTGGTGGCATAACCTGTAGTGGCTGACAGCACCAATCAATGCATGGTTCATGACACCCTTCAGTAGACTGCATGTGTTGCTGTACTGGGCAGGTCAAGATGAGAGGCTGGGGCAGTGATAAAACAATTGGGAAGTAGCCGAATTGTGTCTACTCATCGTTGCATGAGCTACTGGAGTTGCGTTGTTAGGAGCTCTTCTCCTACAGTATTATGTGAGCTTCGTTGTGATAATTTTAGCTATCGCAGCTTGTGACCCATTCGGTGAAGCTTGGAGAATACACTGCCCGCCTAAGTCTTTAGGCATGCACAATGACTTCATCGCTGGCAGCCATCGGCCTCAACTCCAAAACAACTACCGAGACATACTCCGATTTAATTCACGACACCGGCGACACAATGTCTTAAGCGAATTATTCAGACATTTAATTATCGAGGAAATTCACGGTATCGCAGCTGGTGCCTGAAAATGGTCCCTTTATTCCCCATTGAGCCTGTGCTGCCTGTGCTGCCTGTGCTGCCTGGACCATCCACGTTCCCACGTGATCTGGCGTTCTGTTGGTTGATCCTGTCTTACATTGCACGCGCCTAAAATGAAAACCACGCGAACACATAAATTTAGCGCGTGCCGCCTTCAGGATATCGTGCCGAGTTTCATCACAGGCTCTCACTCACTACAAAACAATCCTTCTTGATAAGCTTCCCTCTGACATCATGTCTGATCGTCCAGCTGTCGGTCGGTATCCAGGCCTCGGCCTTAACCTCCGATACGACTCCCAAAACCAAAACGGACGCCCAAACGACGAGATCTATCCAATTGCAGCCCATCCCAACTGCTATGGAGCTGACTCTGACATGTTGCCCGTGCGAGAGGTTGCAATGATGATTGTCATGGACCGTTTGACTGACAAGCCAGACTGGCATCTCAAAGTGTTTGATGATACCATCACTGAGAAGTGGATCCAAGAAGGCCTTCAAATTCCAGACAAGTCACTGTGGGAAGACATTGTTGAATTAAGAGGTCGTGGTCCTAAAATGCCTGTGACTATTCTTGACAGAGGATGTCTTGAATACGTGAGTGCTACGGGCTGCAACATTTGCTGTTTGGTTCTATGCTCACATACTACCAGTGTATCAAAGAACTGCGCGCCAAGGCCAAGTTCTTTGAGAAGACTGGCCTGATTCCAACAATCGACGCGTGGGCAACAGCTGTCAAGTCGGACACCTCCATCGATGAATCTCTTCACCATCATCTCCAAGCCGCCTTTGCCAAACTCAAACAAGACCAGAAAGACGACCCTGACTGGCATCCCCGTACCAACAAGATGGTGCAGGACCTCGTTCATCCATCTCTGTATCCACTTGTTTATGGCCGATCTCGAGTTTTTCAAAACGAAGTAGTGGGCGTTGAAGATGCCATCGATCGGTGGAGCGGCAAGGGAGAGGTCATATCTCCTCAAGGACCAACCGGTGTCTCGTCGCATTATAACCCTTCCGATAGCTACCCTGGTGGAAGCCACGTCAATGATTCATTTTGGTCAGACACCTACCAGTGGCTACCATCCAACTTCAAGTTCCAAGACGACGGAAGCGTCAAGTTTACAAGCTATATCAACGGCCTTCACCCCAACAAGCACCCTGAAATCTATGGGAACATCGAAAAACTCATCGAAAAGGCGCTGCCTGCATGGGACCTTTCCTTACGACGTTTCAATAACTTCCGCAGTGAAGGGGCTGGCAGGACAGAGGCGCGCTTCCACCCGCCCAGCGATCCTGAGTAAGTCCAAGGAGTATACCAAGATAGAAACTCTGCTAACACCAGATCAGCGATGAGGTTGAGGAGAATTGGACACCGAGCATTGACGAGGTTGATCCCCTACCACGTTCGCAGCACGAGGAAGCCGAAGTGGAAGAGTCAGCCTCAAACCCCGCATCTTCAGATGAAGATGAGGATGAAGATGATGATTTCGAGGCCCGAAGCGAAGGGGGTCGTGAATATAACGGAACCCGAAAGGAAGTTGCATGGAAAATGGTTCGTCAGCCAGTTCAACCTGAAGCCCCATCGTTCAAGGCTTGGAACTATGGCGTTAAACCTGGCGAGTCCCTGCGCGAGCGGTTCAAAGACCTCCAAGTCATTGTCAAGATGGCCTCGATTGAGCTTACCCCCGAAAAGCCTGAATTTCCTGCAGGAGGCTGGCATGTCGAGGGCCAGATGAACGAACACATTGTCGCTACGGCTCTCTACTACCTGGATTCAGAGAACGTGACGCCTAGCCATTTGCAGTTCCGCATGCAGACCATCCCCGACCAGGATGATTGGAATGTTGGCCAGGATTCTTACAACTGGATGGAGCGCGTCTACGGCACCAATCTTGGCTGTGGTGATATAGACACTGATTGTGTCCAAAGATACGGTAGCGTGGAAACAAGACAGGGTAGATTGTTGGCTTTCCCCAATATCTTCCATCATCGAGTCTCGCCTTTCGAACTGCAGGACAAGACCAAACCAGGCCATCGTCGTTTCATTGCGCTGTGGCTCATCGACCCGCTTACGCGGATCATCAACACGGGCAATGTACCCCCTCAGCAGCAAAGCTGGTGGATGGAGCGTGCATTCGGGAACTTGAACAGCGACAATGCCGAGAACGTCCCGCACGCCATCGCACAGCTCGTCTCTGAGGCTGCGCCGGGTCACACTGGCTTGGAGGCTGCTGTTCAAAGCGGGAAGCCTCTTCCGACAGAACTCATGGGTATGGTGCAGACGGAGGCCGGTAAGGCGGCGGTGCCCATGTCTCTTGAGGAGGCCAAGGAGCATAGGTTGAAGTTGATGGATGAGAGGAGTCGATACCAGGGCGAAGCGAGAGACAATTGGTCCAAAAACAGCTACAGCTTCTGCGAGCATTAAGGGTTGGCTCGGGAGCGTAAAACATGCTCTCGTAGTTTATTGTTCCATGAGAGAAACGGCGTGAGCTATAGAGGGGGGGTTGGCAGTGCTTTTCTACATTGAATCTGAAATATGGCTCTTAAAGCTTTGAAGAAAATTACCACTTGATCTGACCTCGTTTGGCTCTGGTGTACAGCACTTTGAGATGGTTCCTTGTCCATGAATCACAGAGGTCGGCTCATGTAGCTTTACAGCAACGAACCAATTTATATTGCTATTGACTATCCGACGCTGTAATAGTCGACTCGATACCCGAGTCCAGTTCACTGACGTGTAAGAAGTCGCTGGAAAACGTTGGCTCCATGCTCGTCCATGTTAGTTGGAACAATATACTCCGACTCATCCAACACCTTATGCCAATTGTCCCTCACAGATTCCAAAGTCCAATCTTCATCTGCAGGGCCGGAATAACCCTTGGTCTCTGCCAGAAAGATTCGAGTAACCAGCCTATTAGCCAGTCCCACGATTTCACCAGTGACCTGAGAATTTTCATGAGCCAGCCAAGCTACCGTGAGAGCTACATCGGGCGCAGGCATATTGGCTTCCATCAAAGTGCGAGTCTGCTCATCAACAAACGCAGCAGAACCAGGCGTATGAGCTATAGGCGCAACCGCATTGACAAGAATGCCATGCTACTTTCCTTCAATGGCAAGGGCTTTTGCCATCCCTATAACGGCCATCTTGGCAGCTCCGTAAGTCGACTGCTGAGCACCGCCAAATATCATATGAGACGCGGTCATTATAATGCGACCAAAATTCTGCCTCTTCATGTATGGCCAAGCTGCTTGCGTGATGTTCCAAGATCCTCCGACATGAACACCCAGCATATCCCAGAGTTGAGAGTCGTATGCTTGATCAAAGTCAACCGCATCGGCGCCTCCGGCGTTATTGATGACTATGTCGATGCGGCCGAAGTTGTCGACTGCGGTTTTCACCATGCGTTTGCGACGGAACGGTCCGCTACGCTTCCAACATGGGCGCTGGCCTTGCCGCCGGCGTTGATGATTTCTTTAACGGTGGTTTCTGCTGTTGAAGCGGTAGTACTATTTGTAACTACTGCAGCTCCGAGGCGGCTAAGGAGGAGGGCGTATTCACGTCCTAGGCCTCGGCCGGAGCCGGTGATGATGGCGACGTGGCCGTCGAAACGCAAAGGGGCCTCAGACATGGTACGATGGGGGAACTGGATAATGAAGCGGGTGTTATGTGATACTGAGTAGATTAGAGAATATTATGATGCTGTGGTATCTGGGACTTGGGCGCAATATATGATGTGCAATCTTAACTATTCAGTTACGGTCAATGCTCACGGAGTTCGTATTCCAACAACTCCCTCGCCATCTCGGGGACATTGAGAGGTCCATCTTCCGTTCACATGAAGCGAAAAACGTTAGGCTCGGGGATATAGAGTTTGTATTGTACTATTGCTGGCGGAGATGCGGCGGAGGAAACGGGGAGGAAATGCCCCAGACCCATGGATCTACTTTGACGACTCACCAAGTCCACCGCGATGGATTAGTCCTTATTGGCCCTTTGAGTGGGCGAGTGTTCTGTAAATATGCAATGTGTTTGGCCTTGAAGCTTTAAACTCTGATTATCACTTATTGCTCTTTTCTAGTAAACAACTGAAACCTCATCGCCCGTTCTCACAACCCAAGTCTCAACTTTTTCCATCCCCAGCATCACAGTGAACAAATGTCGCGCAAACTCGTCAACCTGAGCAGCCCCAACACCACTCTCGAGCAATGCCTGTCCCTTTAGACTATATATGAACAGAGGATCGGTATGTCGCGCAATGACCTCCCAGCGTGCCGAGGAGGGCGCTTCCCAGAATTTTGCTTGCGTTGTGATTTGTATATCACCTCCACACGACTCCGTGGTGTCGCCCTTAAGACCGTTGTAGACACCTGTGGCGACGTTACAAATCAGGACGGTGCGGCGAATAGACTCGGAGAGAATGAAGGCTCGGTATAAGCGGGGGATGGGATCTAAGCCTTCGATGGCCGGTACTGGTGAGGCAACTGCGCTATCCTGAGCTGCACAATCCCACAGCTGAAGACTCCACGTGTGGAGAGTGCTGATCAGACTTTCTCCCCTAGCGCGGCGTTGGATAGATGGAGAGAAGACTGCGAGTAGGATGTGAATGAGAAGGGCTTGCGTGCGGGCGAGGTGATCCATGGTGGTGATTACACCAGGGGACATGGAGTTTGAGGCGGGCTGACTATTCAGTAGATTGGAGATATGAGTAGAAGAGATTGCATCAATGATGTTGTCGTTGTCATCATTAACAGCATTGGAAATGACACATGCAGAATAAGCATCTTGTATGCACTGCGGATAACCCGAATCAGAATAGAGATGACGATGGATGAAGGGATTATGGCCTTTTTTGACAAAACGGGATAACCAATCTTGTAAACCCCGGATAAAGTTAGAAAAGACAGACGCGGGAGGTATCGCGTCTGGTGGGTGATAACCATACGCGATAGTCCACGCTTGAGGCCGAAGAAACCAGTCCAAGTCTCCGAATATTTGTGGCGTCAGCTGACTGGACGGTTCAACCATTGTGCTTGAAGATGGTGCTGATAAGGAGGAGAGCCATGTCGGATAAAACAGGCTGGTAGTCAAATCTGAGTCAAGTAGCGTTGACCCTGAGGCCTGTCCAAGCAGAGTCACACTATTCATGCCGTTGTCAAAGGCCAACGGAGTCCAGACATCACCGAAGCCCATATCCGGGGCAACAGTGGCTCCGGGGAAGTCCAAGGGTGGCCGCTGACGGCTGAGCGGCACAGGCGGATAAGTGCAGATGGAGTCCCTGTCGAGACAGCGCGAGCACGACGGGAATCTCTTGTCGCAGCGACGCTTGGTCTCGACGCATGCGAAACATGACTTTTGCTTGGATTTTCGGCCCATGGTGGAGATGCTTTGATGGAAGCAGAGATGACGCCGGCTTGTAAGATGCGCCTGATATTTGCTTGCGGAGATGGAGCGGAGGCTAGCGGGCTTGGTCGGAGATGGGAAGCTCGTGATTCGCTAGCGTTGAAGCTTGCAATATTGGACTTGTGAATGGTCAGAGCGACCTGGAACGATGATAAATTTAATTATTTTCAGAGGAATTTTGCTTGTGTGAAGAATTACATATGGCATTGGCTAATATGTGCGCATGGACAAGGTTTTCGAAGGTTCCGCCAACTCCGCTAGTGCTGTCACAGCTTGGGTTCGAGGGTTGAGGATACATAGAGCGCGAGAAAATGGTTAGAATCTTTAAATACGCCTGAGACGGCGGAGGATGAGACTGGTATATTATATGGACTCTTGTATCTACTCTCTGATAGTTTCCTCTCACTCGACAGATTCGATAGCGAGTGACCTTGCACCTCCCTGATGGCGACACAGCAATGGAACCCCTCGACGGACATGCCAGATCTGAACGGCAAAGTAGCTGTTGTGACTGGAGGCAGGTATGTCCCCATGCTGTAAAGGCTACATCTTATAACACTGGCTAATACAATGATTGACAGCACCGGCGTTGGACTTGAGACTGTGAGGCTTCTGGCTCAAAAGGGAGCGAAGGTGTATTTGACTACACGCAACGAATCAAGAGCCCGGCAGGTCATGGAGAAGCTCACCCAAGGCACCAAAATCGACCCAAATGATGTTCAATACCTGGTGATGGACCTATACGACCCGGCAAGCATCACTGCTGCTGT
Organism: Fusarium sarcochroum; assembly: GCA_013266185.1. Classification (NCBI taxonomy): domain Eukaryota; kingdom Fungi; phylum Ascomycota; class Sordariomycetes; order Hypocreales; family Nectriaceae; genus Fusarium; species Fusarium sarcochroum. The sequence goes on along the minus strand of JABEXW010000331.1, from coordinate 46,929 downwards.
CGACGAGCTTAAGAAGAAGGAGACAAAACTCCACATCTTGAGTATGTTTTGAGTTCCATTAACTCATGTTGATGGCTGATCATATTTTAGTTAACAATGCGGCCGCATCAACATCATCTACAGAATTAGTAGATGGGAAATATGAACAGCATATGGCTGCCAAGTATGACACTCTTGCATGATTCAAGGAACGCATGCTAAAGTCTTTAGTCACATGGGCCCATTTCTACTTGTCAATCGTCTTTTCCCACTTTTCGAAACCGCTGCCAGCGAAAAGGGTGCCGATGTCAGGATCATAAACATCAGTTCCGTAGCCCATGTCAAGATGCTACCCGGCCACTTCACGTTCAATTTCGACTCACCAACATGCTTCAAAGACCCAGTATCTTGGTACCCATGGCAATGGCGGTTCCTGGGTAGATTCATGTTTAATTTCGACATAATTCGCTATTCTGTTTCGAAAGCAGCCGTGGTATTGTTTACTCAAGAACTGCAGAGACGGTTGGATGCGCGTAATTTACCTATCGCATGTATCGCCGTGCATCCCGGCGAAGTTCTCACTGAGGGTGTTCTGGCTATCAATAATCTACTTGTTAGGACCATCGCCCGCTTGTCGTTTATGACTGCTGAGCAAGGTGCCGCGAATTCTTTGTTTGCAGCGACGGCGAGGGAGGTTAAACAAGATGCTGGGGGGTACAGAGGAAAGTTCTTGGTTCCAGTGGGAAAGTTGGAGGCTCCTCATCCTGTTGCACAGGATGATGGGCAGGTGAAAGGCTTGTGGGAGAACACGACGGTTGAGGTCAATAAGTGGCTTGTCGAGAAGAAGCTTCCCTTGTTGGAGGCGGATTATTAGTCTTGTACCGTACCAGTAATAATACTCTCTATTTTTTGTGTTTTGTCTTTTCTCCTGAGATACCATTACAATACAAAAGCCAAAATAAACAGATGACCACCCTTAACATAAGAAATAACCTCGCCAGTGAAAAGTCCGTATCCATCTCTGAATAGTCATGAAAATAAAGAAAATAGCGTAAAGGCGCCGAATCCATCCCTGAACTGGGAAGAGGATAAGATGTTGTCAAAACACATCTGAAACCCAACCTGCGGTATTTTCGCCCGAGTTAAGTAGAAGGAGAAAATAGAGATAGACGGTATGAGACTTAGGCGCCGGACGAAATCGACCTTGGCCTGAAAGTAGCATACTCACGGAATATATCCCCAACGTTTGCCGGCTCTGGGCTCGTCCGGCTGCTCCCACCATTCATGATGGCGAACGAAAGACTCGTAAACTGAGGGGAACCCCCTTGTCGAGTTGGAGTATCGCGGTTACTCGAAACGGCTCTGCTACGAGGCTGAGTGATGCTTGGGGACCGGGCCTCGCTCGCGCGAGATGACGGAGGGGGCATCAGGCCGTGTGTGTCTTGAGATGGCCTGGAAGACCTAGGTGATGGCTGCGTGAACCTGAAATAGAAGTCGTCACGGTGTTGCAGCCGGTTCCTGACGTCCCGATGTTCACCAGTCTCGTGGTGCGCTTCAAGCTCTGGTTGGTTGACGGGTGCTTCATCATACTGAGTTCGGTGGCCAGCGCCTTGATCTCCGTATAGATCAACTTCTTCCTCCTCGGCAGCATTCCCTGAGCCACCATTGTTAGGTAAGATGGGGGAGTCAGGCTGGGGTACGGGAGATGGGGATGCAGTATCATCATCATCTGAGTCGTCCTCGCTCTCGTCGGAGTCGGAGTCGTCTTTGCTTTTCTCGTGGTAGGAGTCATATTCAATTTGATCGTCGGAGGGGTCAGATGCTTCGCTCTGCTGATCATCGGTAGGTTCTCGCGAAGCACTCTGGGTTGCTCCGCTCATGAGAGCAAATCCCGGATCATCGTCGATTGGGTCCTCGGGAGCCACCTCCACTTCCTCACCCTCTTCGTCTTCTTCGTCCTCATCATCTTCATCATCCTCATCGTCAGATGGGTGTGGTGTCAGTTCACCTGTACCAATCATTGTTAGAAGAAGTCAACAGAAATACGTATCGAAAGCATTGCTTACCTAGACGCCGCAGCCGTCGCAGCTCTGCTGGTGGCGTAATGATGTCGCGTCTTCGCATGAAGTCCTCGACTCTGTCACGGTGCAAGATCGCCGGGTTGTTGGAGTCGTAATTGCGGAACCTTTTGGCTTTGATGAAATTAGTCTTGAGCCCGCTGGGGAATCTGCGTTCGCTGAACCAAGCACATGGGTACTCTCGCTCCGAGACTTTGTCTTCACCGTCGCGATAACCAGGTGCCCATAAAGGTACTTCCCCAGGTCGTCTTGGTAAGTAGCATTTAGGAAGCTTGTCCTTCTCGCCCAACAGGCCGGAATCGATTGGAGCGTCGTCATTCCAACCGATACGACCACACGGACCAAACGGAAATACCATGAGGGGCTCAAAGTACTTCTGTTTGTTCCACTTGACCACGTAAATATCCCCTGGCTTTATAGCGATCGGGTCTACCTCCGGGGCTCGTTGTTGACGGCGGGGGGCAGGCATGTGTCGTGAGTGGTTAGGATCAAGTTCTGGCATCAAGCAGATGCCAGCGGAGGCTCTTGTCGGATTTGTACGCAATGGCGGCTTGCGGTTGCTCTCACGCGCATCATCCAATCTGGCGTTGTGTTCATCTGCGATAGATTGGGTACAGCGCAGAACCCGGATTCCTAGAGTCTCAGCAGCAACAGGGAACGTTCCACTCAGCCCGTGGCCAGACCAAGCCAAATGCTTTGCGGCGGCTCTTATGGTACCGAGAGGCATTGGGTGCTCATGGCACTCGAAGAGCCACCATTCGCCGCTTTCCTTCGGCCATTCGGAAACTTTGTTATTCTGGCCAGCGAGCTCCTCGACCGTGATCGTACCCCTGGAGACTGGCGAGCCGACCGCACCCTTACGCCGCTTGGAAGCCCTGGATTGAAGGGCGTCGTTAGACGCAGGACGCTTTTGACCAGCCGTAGCTCTCCGCGGCTGGTCATCGTTGGGTATCTCAGTCTGGTACCACTCCTTGTTCTGCAACGTCATCATAGGCGCGCCGACCTGTCCCACAAACTGATCCAGAAGCGTGCAGAACTGTCTGAAGCTGCCAGTGTTGCGCATTTCTTCAGCAATTCTTGTCTCAAGATGCTCGACATGAACCCGGGCTTCGTATATCAAGGCCACTAAATCCTCTGGGTCTTCATCGGTGTGAACGAGTTCGCGCATATCGTCTTTCAGTTCGGTGAAGTTTCTATTGGCGTCGCGTTTTTCCTTCTCGAGAAGCAGCCATGGGTAAACGCTGTTGATTTGTTCGATGTAATCGTTCATAAAGAATTGAATTTCATGTATTTCGTTATAGCCTTTGAGCATCTTGAGCCGATCTTCATCGGATATGTCGCCCATGATGAAGGTATGGAGGGATCGATCGTAAGACGGGAGGGACGTGTAAGAGTCGAGCGAGAATGGTCACGGAGTCGTAGAGCGATTTGGAGAAAGTCGACAGATCGTGCCAGAGAGGCAGTTGGGAAGGGAAAGAGAGAACGAAAGAATGATGAAAGAAAAGAAGGGAAAATGACAAGTTAATGTCTGCATCTGCTTGTTCCCGCGCCCAAGCATCTTCAGACAAGACAAACGGGACGTGATCCAAATTCGTCTTCAGTTGCTTGCTGTGTGACATAGTCTCCAACACACACACCGACCAATAACGGCCAACCATTTTCTAGCAAACAACATAATGTGGCTTGAAGAAATGCATAGGCCTTGTTATCTCCTGTCTCAGAAGCAAAAAGCACAAACGGATACTGAGGGGTAATGCATACATACTGCAGTAGAATGTAAGGGATGAAAACTTTTCACAATTGTGAGTGTGCATATTCCCCTTTTGGTGCCGACGCCACCTGGCCTTTGAAGTTGTCGGCTGATATGACTGTCAAGATAGACGCATCGCATGGAGGGCAAAAGAAAGCGTGCCTCGATTTCTGTGTCACTGATCAAGCGACTCAGCGTGAAGAATGGTACACTGGCTAGCATTCCTGGACGATCCATGCACCGGGCTTGTGGGATTTACTGATCTATCATAACTTGGCCATGCATTACTGCATCACTACGAACAGAGATTCATTGATGCAAGTTAGTGGAGCCATGACGGAAAGAATTCGAGCGTTTCATTTGTCTCAACGTCCGCGCGGATGCATCCCAGCCTTCCGAAACGCCACCCAACCTCCTCACTGCGAGATAGGATATTGCCAACCAACCCTCCCAAACGGCAACTCTGTCGTCTTTGCAAAGTCAAACACCTTTGCTTTTCTAATGCTTGGTGCCGTGACAAAGCGCGCAATGAACCTAGCCACAAAAGCATTCGATAGAATGAAGCGGCTGAGGACGTAGTAGAGTCCGCTCGCCCACGTCTGCAGCCTTGTCACCAGCGCTGATTGCTTGAAGTCCTTCTCCACACCTTCTGTCCTGTCTTTGTGGTACCTGTCAAACACGTTCTCCAGGGTGTTGATGTCAGGCTGTCCGTCGGTTGAGGTGGCAACAGCGTGATGCAGACCGTTACACAAGACAACGATATCCTGGATGCCGTTGTTGAGACCAAGGCCTGCATTGGGTGTAAACTTGTGGCACGCGTCGCCCGCCAAGACAATTCGTTCCCAGCTCCAATGATTGACGATGCCTTCGCCCAGATCGGACATGCCACACGTGAGCCGCCGCTCGAATACGTCGTTGATGGTGAGTGTTTCCGTGACTGGGAAGTGGCCAATCTTCCCAATAAATTCCGCAATATCCTCGTCCGAATAGCTTCGTAGGTCTGTGGTAGGCTTAGCTGGCCTATCGTAAAGCAGAATCCAGCCACGGTCGCGCCCTGTGAGATACATGGCAGCTAGATCCTGACTCGTCGTCTCAAAGTTTTCACCGGGTGCTGAGGGACGTGGGAAACTCGCCCAGAGACATCTGTACTCAGATTTAAACGGACGCTCAGGGTCCCAGTCGCGCTTGGGGTCTTCGGAGAGGGCGAGGTCTCTCATGATGTTGCGAGTGACGCTGTGCACGCCGTCGGCGCCCAACACAACAGATCCCTCGTAGCTACTGCCATCGTCGCACTTGACAAGTACACCTTCATCGTCTGAGTGGATGCTTGTGACTCTCTTGTTCAGGAAGTACCGCGCCTTGGCCTCTTCAGGTAGCCCTTCATAAAGAACTTCGACAAGATGCGCGCGGTGGAAAGCAACGAGGCCAACACCGTGACTGGACATGTGAGTTTAAATGCACTGGTAGGGAAGAGAGTTTTGACACTATACTTACTTTTCCTTTACCAATTGAAGTTCGGTACCCTTCTTGAACTCGTACCCATCCACAAGAAAGCCTTTTGTATGAAGCAATTCGCCGCCAATCTCCATCAATCTGTCATATAGGCCAAGTTGATGCATAACCCTCATATTCTGAGGCGCAAGAACAAGAGCCGCGCCGAGATCGAGGACCACATTTTCGCGACGTTCCAAAACAACAAAGTCAATGCCGGCTTTGTATAGGGCGTGAGCAGCCACCAAGCCGACTGGGCCGCCCCCAATGACAATGACTTTGAAGTTGGTGTTAGCCATTGCAGGTGCTGATATTGAGTGACTAATTCGTACCAATTTTCTCAAATTTTCTCGGATGTTGGCGTTACTAGTATTTGTTAGTCGACTAGGGATGATGTGATTGAGGGTTCTGATAGCGTCACCCACGCACAGATAACTTTGACCCAACGCCGCGCGCGATGTCTTTTTATCTCGCTATCCCACTCGGAAGAATCCGCAATCTTCGTGGCATATCGTTCGAGTTTAGTGGTACCTTGTTATCATGTTATCATGTTATCATGAGAGCCAAACGTTTGCGTTGTTCTAGGGCCCTTTCGGCATCACCAGTTGGCAACGGGCATTGACATCCATTCCTTCCGCAGATCACACTAACAAGGACGAGGTTTTGAGATGAACACGAAAACGCTCGAATGTGTACAACTTCAACTGGAATACGTGTTACTCTACAATTGAACGCATGTGTCAAACTGTAGTATCTGAGAATAATGCCAAATTTTGGGTGGTCAATGAAAGCAGCAATACTCTTCGGACATGCGCGAACTTAATCATGAGCGAAATCGCATTCAATAGTGCGACAATTCCACTCAAGTCATGTCAATTGCTGCAGCTGGCCAGTCTCAAGGCCAGAAGTCAGCTACAGCACCGGCAGAATCGACGATGCAGCCCTAGACCACGTCACTCCTTCACTTTCTCTTCCAAGTCTTTAGACACAACCTGAACTGGCCTGACCTGCGCGGTATTACCGCCGGGAACTGGTCTTAGAACACGTCGGTGGTTTTCGTTCAAGCCCATCATGATCCGCGGCTCATCAAAAAACATCTGGTCTACCTCCTCAAGCGTACGTCCTGAGGTTTCAACACCAAAGACGTAGGCCACAGGCACGAATAAGGCGCAAATCACAGCCCAGATCCAAAAGAAGTTTCCGCTCATATTGTAAATTCCAATGGGAGTAACCATGACGACGACAAAGTTGCTGATCTATACAAAACGTTAGTGCCGGCAATGATGGTAATTAGTTGACTTACCCAGTGGGCAAACACTCCGACGGCGGTCGCCTTATTCCGAACGCGAAGAGGTTGGATCTCTGCAGAGTATGACCAAGAAACCGGGAGGAAACCAAGGACATAGCAGTCAAGGAATAGGAACATGAAAGCCACTGCAGCTGCGGCAGCGGCAGACTGTTTGTGTAACAGACATCCCGAGATGACTAGCAAGCAAACTGCGCAGGAGCCTGCTGAGTACATGATGGACTTTCGACGGCCAAGTTTGTCCAGAAAAAAGTAGGGTGTAGAAGCGACCAAGGAACATTGTGTGAATGCGACAGCTGCTAAAATGAGGGACACCACTTGGCTGTAGCCGAGGAATGTCTGGAGGATGTAACCTAGATAGCTGGGAATGTTAATAACATGCACACATAAACATGTAAAATAGGACATACTAGCTCAGTGAGTTGATACCACTCCACTGGTTGATCAAGTATGGACCCATACCCAACAGCACGCGTTGGAGGTTGCGCGACTTGGTGTTGTTGCGGAACAATTCGTGCCATGCTGCCTCGCCCGCCTCCTCTTCCAAGGCGATGAACTTGAGAATCTCTGCGAGTTGGCCCTCGACTTCTTCACTATCAATCGGCTTATCAAGAATTCGAGAAAGTAAATGTCGAGCTTCTTCGATGTTTCCGTTCTTGGCTTTCCATCGGGGGCTCTCGGGGAGCCATATGCAGAAGATGAGAACGATGGCCGAGAAGAAAATCTGGCAAGCGATCTGCGAGTCCGTTAGCAAGTGAATTGACTGGTGAGTGAGGGAGAACTCACTGGGAATCGCCATTGCATTGAACTCTCGGCATACAGAGTGCCCAGACAGACCCAGCTAGCGACTGCGATACCACCCGGGATCAGGAGTGATTGAACCACAAGTAGAGCACCACGGTTATGGGCAGGAAGAGTCTCGGACTGAAGAATGGGCACGGCGACAGTGCTAAGGCCAATGCCGATGCCAGCAATAATTCGAGAAACGAACCTAATGCATATTCTTCAGCTGCAGAAACATTCGTAAGACGATGGACTTACATCTGTGCGTAAGAATAAGAGGCAGCTTGAATGATAGCACCAATAATAACTAAATACAGTTAGCTAAGTCTCAAAAGCGGTATTTTTTGCTGTACCGATGATGTTTGCATAGATAATGCTTCGCTTTCTTCCGATGCGCTCGCCAAAGAGGAAAGCTGCAAGGGCGCCAAAAGCGCAGCCTACGTCGTATATCGCCGTGACCAAACCACTCATCGTGGAGTTTGCTGCGTAGGTTGAGCATTGGGCTAGATTCAGTTACGTCTCGGGCCGACTTACGGTTTCCCAGCATGTCTTGAAATCTGGTACCCGCGAGGATACCGCCGAATAAGCCTTAGTTATGTCAACATTCATTCTGACAGTATGTTTTTGTTAGTACCTTGGTCATACTATTCGCGTTAACATCCTACAATTCTTCAAGAATAGGTAACCCTTACGCCAAACAGCAAAAAGTCAAAACCGGACGTCAGGAGAATAATAGCCACAAGGGCACGGCCTCTAAGTTCTGCAACCATAATGACACGGTATATCGGTAATGCTTCGTCAAAGTCTCAGTCTCCTAGCGAAAGCAACACTGCTGAAAGAGATCAATACCTTTAATAGCTATACAGCCCTAACGGCCCTGCAGAACCCTTCTGCAAAGGATTCAGCTATACTTACGCCATATGATTGAAAAATCACGCTTCTCGCTAAACTTAACAGTGACAGATTAAACGATAGGACGAGACGGGGGTCGCGAATCTAAAGCTTGATAGCACGCCATGCCAAGATAACCCAACCTATTGGGTCTCCACGTGGAATTATCGCTGTCTTACCGTGTAATTGGGTCAACATTACCGATTGAGTGGTGAAAATCGAGTCAGGGAGTTTGTGTTAGTCACGGTGTATGACTTCGTGGTAGTGAGGCTAGACTTGTTTGGTTCAAAGAAGCATTGCCGAGGAGTCTCATAAAGTCTTCAAGTTTTGGCACTAGACAAGGATCATCAAGAAACATCTGATGTTAAATTTGTTGGTCAAGTAAGCTGCGGCTCCGCACATTTCAGCTCGGAACCGGAGAAGTTAAGAAGTGAAAGAAGTGAACGAGTGACAATCATGATCTCCAACAACCCTCCCCAAAGCCTAGCCATCACATCTCCGCTGATCCCTTAATTGCAGGGGTAGTTATCAGTCTTTGCCTTGCCGTTGAGCTTGTCCTCCCAGTTCTTATGAGCCTCCTCACCACTGCAAACAGGAAGCCAGACTAGACCAGCAGCTTGGATATCGACGTTGATAAGGTCATCCATCATCGAGTCGGCATTGATGTCGGTCTCCTCGTCAGGTCGCTTCTTGTTGGTCTGACCGTTCTTGTACCACCAAGTGTTGAAAGCACTAAATCAGTCATTGTCAACATATAACCCTGATACTTGTTATACAAAGGAAACTCACGCATTAGTAATGTCTTCTGCGGTGACACCACCCCACTTGGTACCATCAAGCTCGCCGACACCGGGGAGTGTACTAAATTCCTTGCACTTGAAACCAGTGAAGAGATCTTCCTCAACGCAGTGCTCCTTTCCGACAGCACCCAAAAGGTACAGAACCTCATCATAGCCCTTGTCATCGCTGAAGCACCAACCAACAGCATCACTGGGGAGGTAATCGGGCTTTCCCTCGTTACACTTCTTGCCCGAGCGCAATAGGCTAAATGTTCATGTCAGTTGAGATAACCTCTCGCTCTGGGGCTAAGTGCACTTACAAAGGTGAGGCCTCAGAGCTGCCGACAGACCAAGCGTAAGGAATGAGCTGTCCGTAAATGGCGCGCTTGGCCTGCTGGTTCATTTCCTCCGCGCTCAACATGTCCAGATCAGCGTCGACGAATTTACCGTCAGCAAGTGTCTTCTTCAGTAAGTCGAGGTTGTCGTTGAGGCCAATAGGGTCGCCATTGAAGAGATGCTGGTTGAGCTGGTCAGTAGAGCTGTACCAGGATCGGACCATTTCGCCGACACGTTCTTCAAGGGTGTTCTGGGAAGTAAGTTTTGTGCCACTAGAAGCCAGTTAGTGTCTGCCTATGTGTTAGAGGCGAGTGAGCCTTACGCCCTGGTAGCGTCCTTGGTGATGGTTACACCCTGGCTGATAAGATCCTTGGTGAGACCTTCAACAACCCCGAAGTTGTCACCGTCCTTGATAAAGTTCATCTTCTTGAACACTGAAATATGTTAGCGATCGCCACCAGCCTAACCATGGATTCACTCACCAGTCTTCCACATAGGCGCGCCAACGGCAACATAGCCAAAGCTGATCATGTCCAAAATGAGAGTGAGTCCAAGTCCCTCATTGGGAACAGGTGCAAAAGTGTCAGAAAATGTGCCCATCGAGCTCTGGACCTCGCCGGCGGTACGACCGAGCTGATCATACCAGTTCCAGATAATCTTTGGCAGTGTTAGTTAAGAGTCATGTCATAGAGGGGAAAAAGAAGGGCCTCACGTTGTTGAGAGCGACAAACGAGTTCAGAACAAGGTTTCCACCTGGTCCGTCACTCTGCGATTCACAGTCAAAGAAACTGTCACAGCCGTTGCGATCGACAAGTTCTCGGCACTTCATGCCAGACGGGCCACCAAGAGCCGCTGAGATCTATGTGTCATCCAGTTAGCCAGTGCTAGTTGTATCAGAGCGGTAAGCATACGAATCGTGGGAAGTCAAGACGGGTATTGTCCTTCTCATCTCCAAAGAACCTTTCAAGACCATCACCGGTCGCGTCAAGCCACTTGTTGATAGCTTCGTCGAAGGCAAAGTCAGCTTCAGCCTCGCGCCATCGATCGGCGCCAGGCTTTTCCTCATCTTTGGCGATGTCGCAGGAGAGGCTCTTCCAGTCGACTTCCTTGCAAGGACCGCTGGTGCAGCCGGCGCCACAGAACTCATCGGTCAGACCACAGAAGCCGCCAGAGCCACAGCAACTGGAAGATAGTAAGTAATGTACAGCGTTGTGTGTCTTGCTATGGAGATGCTTACCTGCCATCGGAGCAAGGCCCATCCAAGCACATAGGACCGAGCTTGTCACGGGCAATGACCGCACCCGGAAGAACGGCAAGCAGGGATAGAAGGGTGAACTTGAGAGAAGCCATTTTGAGCGTCGTATTTGATAGTCAAAGAAAGTATTGAATTTGTAGTAATGAGTGTAGAGGCTGGCGTGTGTCTCTTCCGTTCAAGTTCTCAGTCATGAAATCAAGACCTCATTTATATAACTTCTCGTGTCCGAGTCCGTAGGACATAAAGGCTACACTTGCATTGTTCCTTCATAGTTCACCCGTTACACAGGCATTGCTTTAGTTGGATACCGATAGAAGGATTCGCTTCGGCATTGCTAGTCACTCCTTCGAGCGTGGCTCATGAGCATAGAGGAGCGTGCATCGCAGCCCTTTAACGGGCGAAAAGAGGATCGTTTCATCCTTCGATTGTTGTGTAATTTCCGAATCTGCTCGCAGTCAACCACGGGGTAGTGATGCGAGGCCTGATAGGCCGAAGCGAACGTGCGTTGCAGGGGTCTGGTGTTATTTCCAGGAACATATCCAAGAACTATCCTACCTCGAAAGGATCCTTGGCCTGGTAGCCTCTACCCTGAATTAAATAGGCCATTCCATGTTTCCGAAGATATTTACTGTTTTGGGCCGCCGAATTGGTCAGATCCTTTAGAACGAATGGTGTTGCGATCCATCCAAGAGTACGTCATGTGTGCAGGAATCAATACCGAGTTGAAAATGGAGGAGTCAAGCGCGCGCGAAGAGATCGATTCTTTCATCAAGGAACTCGAGCAGGAAAAAGGATGCGCGTTAACTTCAGGCATGAATGATAACTTGATGTAGCGCTCAAAACTCTACGCCAAGTTCAAGAGTAGAAGAGGGCACGTGGGAACTACCCGACGAGGAACATCTGGATAGCAACCCGATTTTAATGTCATTCTGTGACAGATATATCAACATGGTGAGATCTAGTCAAAGGCAATTAATAAAGCGATATTAGTCGAGTCTATTAGTAGGAAACTCTCATGAATTAATCTGTTAAAAAGATTAGTTTGTCCTGGATCTTTCAGATTTTAACTGTGAAGCCACCTCTTAATACTTCGTCTTACACTATCTTCATTCGCAGTTGTACTAGAATATTGGATCCACGCATCTTCAGCGAGTTAAACATTATCTGCGTGTCCTTGCCTTGTAGCGTCTTGTCAAGCCTGATACGGCGATTTCGCTGCTTTGCATCTACTGTCTATCGCTTCTCGCGCTTCTGTTTTTGCTTTTGTCAATCTCTCTTCCTAGCGGCCCGTTATCGATTCAAACCAGTCCTTGATAGGACTTATGTCTGGAGGTTCTAGCCCTTACACTTCTGCTGGGACTAGTATATTCTAGGGTATTCTAGGGGTGGAGGGACGTTCTGTGCTGATAGTTGGTTAGTCCATAGCGAAGATTAGCAGGGGTCAGTATAAAGTATACATATCCTATTAGGGGGGCTCTACATTTCAAAATAGCCGGCGTCCCTTTGTTAGGAAGGGAGAGGACGCCAAATAGAGGGATAAGTATGCAGTTGAGACATTGGATATTAGACAGAAATAAAGCATGCAAAAAGAGCGCCACATTCTATCACCACATTCCATATAAGCCCCCTTACACACCAAGCACAATAAGGCCACCTAATCTATAATAGTCTTTAAAATAAAATTTACTCGTTCTATTCCCGTCTACTTGAATCTTGAAAGATTTCTAAATTGCAGTTTCAGTACTGGGAGACTTACTTTAAAGCCCAGTATGTCGACTGTGTTCGAGCTGTTAGGCATGCAGAAAATCCACAGGATTATTCTCATTGCTCTGGCACTGTGTTTATCTTTTTTCGTTTTGACCTCACTCCTATTCGGGAATTCCGATCTTGGTGCTTCACATTGGCAATCATCCAAAGGCAGCTCATCTCATCACGAACCTCAAGCTGCCGAGGACCGCCGCCTTGCCTTGGTCATACCCGCTACTTCCTCAAGCCCGAATTTATGCAAGACAATTATGACCGCTATCGCTTTAGGCTTTCCCAGTCCAGTGGTCATAAACTGGGGGGTAGATTTCCATGATATTACGCACTGGGCTAGGGGCCAGAAGCTTCTTAAGATCCCCGGCTTTGTGAAGTATCTTGACAATGTGTTACACCCCATGGCCGATCCGTCAGAAAAGCTACAAGAAGACGACATCGTTGTTATCGTTGATGGTTATGATACCTGGTTTCAGTTACCTCCCGAAGTCCTTCTTAATCGGTACTATGACATCAATAAGAAAGCCAATGAAAGGCTATATAAGCAATGGAGTGGGAAAGGTCCTATGCCTATGCGGCAGACGATTATTGTATCGTCTGAAAAGCACTGCTACCCCAAAAACTCCACGAGATTTGGTGTGGATTTGCATTGCTTCGATTTACCCGATAGTCCAATGCGAGCAGATCTTTACGGCCCAGAAACAGACAAAAACTACACGGATGTCCACCAAAATCGACCGAAATGGATCAACGGGGGTCTATATATAGGTCCAGCAGGCGATATGAGACGCTTCTTCCGTCGCGCCCTATCACGGATGGAGGCTAGTATTGGCGAGGGTTTCCGTTTGAGGAGTGAGCAAGGCATGCTTGGCGAAGTCATAGGCGAACAAGAACTCTGGCGCAAATGGAAACGAGAGAAGCATATGCCTGATGACGATGTGATGGGTTTTATGGAAAGGGACTTCGAATATCACGTTGGATTTGACTACGGTCAGGTCACATCTCTTCCGACTATGGGCTCCGCCATCAGCGAGGAAGATGACTTCTTCGATGGAGACTTCGTTCGTCTGGGTGATCAAGCTGTCCTTGAACGGCACGCTGAGGCTCGTGGTATCTCACCGGCACGATTGAGAGACCTTCCGGATGATATCAAGACGGTGCGGAACCCTCTGGACTACATCGAAAAGACTGCAAACTGGAGCGACATGCCTCTATACGCCGACTTCTTCACAGAATCTGTCCCAGTCATGCTACACTATAACCACTTCAAACCCAGGCTTGCCACCTGGTGGGAGAGGCCCTGGTGGCATCGGCGATTACGTAACCTCTTGAGGTCACGTCTACAACGAAACGATGGAGGAGAACCTCTATTTGTAGTCAAATCAGAGGAGAGACTTATTAGGTACTGGTCTGTGGCGGCCGAAGCAAAACATAGATATCCTCGGCGGGTGAACGAGACGATAGGTTCGCAATATTCCAAGATGGAGTTTAACAGGATTTGCCGCTATCCGAAGGATATGAAAATGGAAGAGGGATATGAAACCAAGTGGTGGGATGAGGTTTTCCGGGACAATGGCGGGCGGTTTCGCCCCTGATGTTATGCAGTAGAAAAAGGTAGCAACAAGGACATCTTGAATTCTTGATTAAGAGCAGAGGAAAAGGTTTATAGAGTTGCGTGCTGAATGGCTGCGCCGGGGATTCGATATCGGCAGTGTGGAGGCGACTTGAGATCTCGAGGATCACCCCTGTGGTAAGAAAACCAAGTTCATAATGGCTTGTGGGATGGCGTGGGGACTAGTAGAAAGAGACAGCGAAGGAGACAGCATCCTTCTCTCTCACACGCAAAATTGAAACGGATATCCATGTCTTAGCTTCTTTTACGTAGTCAATTGCGAGGTCAATCGGGCTTCACCATGTGAGTTAAGTAGCGACCAGATAGCCCAACCATAGTAGAGCAGGGCATGCGTGTCGTGATATATCATCATAACTCCGTCTATTAGCGTTTTTTTCTCTAGAAGGATATATTTTAGGATGGTGTGAAAGGAGACAAGAGGCAAACAAAGACATCAGAATGGAGTAATAGCCTTTGGTGAACCCTTCGGATCTCGACAATACTAGACCGGTAGCAAGGCGAGACATACGTAAGCACTAAGGAGACCAGTAATTCTTTTGCCAAAGGCTTCAAGCCAGGAACAAGGATATGCGCGTTAACTTCAGGCATGAATAGCGCTGAACGTTGGGGGGTGGAAATGATAGCCGAAGGTACCAAACATAATATCTCTTTATAAGGCAAAGAAACCACTAATCCATCCCAAAGAGACGTGAAGATAAAATAGAGTCCAAGATAGCATCTCAAGAAAATTAAACTTGGGAGGATAATTGGGCATCACCTTTCACTAGTATTACTACTATACCCCGCTTACAGTACAAAAATGGGCCAGAATTTGCTTATCTCAGCCTCTCGCATCTTGGCCCAAAATCGTAAGATAGTCTCGTCGCCGACAGGCTATATCAACAATGGACCCTGTGAGCGCTATCGGCCTGGCTTCTTCTATCATAACCTTCATCGACTTTGGATCAGAGCTCATCACAGGTGCCATCGAGATATATCGCGCCCCCGATGGATCATCAGCAGCGGATGCTCGTCTGCAGGACGTTCTGAACGACCTGGGCGACCTTGTTGAAGAACTCGAGAAAACCTTCCATGCAGCTACCAAGGCGGAAAAAAACATTAAAAGTCTTGCTCAGGAATGTGGCGAAGATGCTCAGGAGCTACGAGACATCTTACGGGAGTTGAAGATGACGGGGAGGAGAACGCCGTGGAAGAGTGTCAAGGCGAAATGGATGAGCATGCGAGCGGAAAGTAGAGTTGGGGAGTTGAAGGATCGACTCAACGAGTATCGAGCTGATATTCTGCTCAACTTGACGCTAGTCCTCCGGTAAATGCTTCACGGCAACCAAGATATATTTTCACTGACATGGGCTATAGTGAGGAGCAATCAGGCATTGGCCAAAGACTTAAACAAGTTAAAGAAAGTTGCGAGGAGCTCAGAGTTGACTCGGCTGCGTCTCTGGATGATTTGAAGACAAAATTACTTGACGCAATCGGAGACAAGACCGAAACTGAACAGTCATTGGAGGACATCAAACTCTTGCTCAAAAAACTGCAATCAGATACTCAGACAATTCCCATTGAGCATCGAATACTTCGTCAACTCATCTTCAGCGAGATGGATGCTCGTCGCACGCAAATACACTCTGCTGACACTGCAACATGCGGTTGGATTCTCGGTCATCCAAACTTCGAGGAAGTTGAGCCAAGCCCTGATCTTTCGCATCAATTTTACACAAGACTGAGGTTTGAGAAAGACTCAACAGACCGGGAGAAAGCCTCTGATGACTTCCGTGCATGGTTACAGAAAGGACAGAACATCTTTCACATCTCCGGAAATGCTGGTTGTGGGAAATCTACTTTGGTCAAATACATTGCGCGACACGAACAAACCAAAGCACTCCTCTCTACCTGGGCGAGTGATAAAACCCTGGTTCTTGCAGACTTCTACTTCTGGGCTAGTGGAAGTCGTCTACAAACAACTATCCCGGGGCTTCAGAGATCCCTGATTTTCGAGGTCCTGAGATCGTGTCGTGAGCTAATGCCCAAAGCTTTTCCCCTGCAGTGGGAAAGATACCAGTCCAGGTCTGGGGACCTCCTGGTGGAGAGCATGGATTTTGCGGACGAAGATATTGAACAAGCATTTGAAATTCTGTTAACGCACAGCGCTCATGAAAATTATCGTTTCTGCTTCTTCATCGATGGGTTGGATGAATACAAGGGAAACTTCGTTGAGCGTCGGCATCTGGCCCAACGACTTAAGGAGTGGACATACGGTGGAGATATCAAGATTTGTGCAAGTTCACGTCCAGATCGAGAATATCTAGAGCTGCTCAGTCATCCAAGCGCAAGAATCAATCTCCACCAAGTCAACGCCCCGGCAATACGAAACTATTGTCATCGCCGCTTCACCGAGAGCCTACCTACTCACGAAGTCGATTGCCATGACTGGCGGCACATGGAACAAGAAATCGTTGAAATGTCGCAGGGCGTCTTCTTATGGGCGTATCTTGTGGTTGATACTCTGATCACAGCCGCTCACCAAGGCGATCCTCGTCATGTTATCCGCGAAAAGCTTCATGAGACACCAAAGGAGCTTGACGATTTATATGATAGAATGCTGAGTAGCGCCAACTGGGGTAAGATTGACAGGGACAGATCCAATAGGATTCTCCTACTTGCGGCTGAGAATCCGTTCTCAGACCTACTTGACACTTCTGTCTGGGAGAGTCCCTCTGAAAACCCTTCCTCAGGCCCTCTCCGGTTAGTTGTATTTACATGGCTTGACGACTTGGAAGATGCCGAATTTCCACACATCAAGATGTACCGAGCAGAGTCGGATTCAGACATGGAACCTCGTTTTGATCGCGCGGCCAAGCAGATCCAAGCGCTGGGAAGGGGTTTGCTTGAAGTGAGAAAGTCTACGCAGCCGCATATGGAAGGGCCTGAAGTGGAGTTCTTCCATCGATCAGCTCGTGACTATCTTCTTCGACCAGAAAGACGATCTTCAATGTTGAAGTCACTACCAAACTTTGAGCAATGCCACCCCTACGGCAAGATCCTGCTGGCCAGATGGATTTTCTCGTGCCAGCAGCAAGCCACGATAGCTTCAGAACTACAACAGCTATTGGCTGGATTTGTCATAGGAGAACGGGCTACTGAACAACAGAGCAATGACAAAGGCTACATCATGAAACGAATACCCCCACAGCAAAGTTCGAACTTTGACAGCTTCGGCTTGGATGTATCTACTAACGGCACATCAGTCGAGGCTCTGATTGACTCCAACTCAGAAAACCCTCATTTGGTAATATTGGAAGCCTTGACACATCGTGTCAGAAAGCAAGCGCTACCTTTCTTCCTCGATGAGCCCAACGGAGTGCTACAGCGAGTGGTTACACTCCCAGCACCAGAAGAATCTGTGAGCCATCTTCTTGGCCAGTTTGATTCGGTGATCCGTTACTATCGAGACCTATCGACCAGCATAATGGGGCAGTTACACTGCAACTTACACAGTCATCTCAGAAAGGCGGGAGGCTCACCTGGGTCACTCTTTCATTGGGCTGTCTGGCAAGATACGGTATCAGCAGATACATCGCTCAAACATCACATTATTCAGCAATTGGCACAACAGCCTCACTTGAAAGAAACCACAGACGGGTCTCTCAATTTCTCTGTCACGATGGCTTGGGCCATGTATCATAAGCCCTACTTTCCTGATGTGGACTTTGTCCTGGCGGTTCTTCGCCGTGCAGTTCGACTCGATGGCATCGTGTTTGTTGGGAAAGGGTCGTTAACAGCGTTCGATATCTGCGATCAGCCAGTATACGATACTTTCATGTCACACGATGAACCATTTCAAGACGAAGAAGGGGACAACCAACAAGACGAACATGATGCCACCAAGAATGATAACACGTTATTACACGCCTCTGTTTGCCAAGTCTGGGTGCTTGTCCTAGGTGCTTCCGTATCTACCCTTCTCGTAAACATTTTACTTCGCAAACAGTCTATTGTCGAGATGCGAGGACATGTTGTTATAGCACGGGAGCTGGCTCAGATGGCAATGGAACAAGGCGGCGACCCTCACATGGAGTTTCGCTTCCGGGTCTGGCCACGAAATGAAGACGACGAACCCACTTTCTGCATTGATCTCAGTATATTTGAGGCGATTTTGCGATGCGAGCAAAAGCTTGCAGCTATCGAGGCAAAACAGACAGATCTGATCGGCAATCCTGCTGAGGTAATAACCTTGGCAAGATATAGCGACATCAAACGTGCTGATATCAAACATTCTGATTGGGAAGAAAGGTTACATAAAGGAAGCATGCCAGGATATGAGGTTGAGTTGCTTTCTGGATCGTCCAAGTCTCATTCCGTTGAGCTAAGGGATATATTGATGAGAATGTATTGAGCGCTGGCCATTCCCTGTCCTTCCCATTTCGTTGTGATTCGCTCTCTCAGTAACGTACTGCCAGAATGAGGCCCTCGTGGCTCCCTGCAGAGTGGAGGCGCAGGCTTATGCCAACTCAGAGAGATGGGCAATGGCAATCGGCTTGGTTGGGAATGTTTAATGCTTAGATGCCTAAAAGCCATTTAAAGCCCAACGGAGTGAAAGCCTTGAAGCAATATTTCGGCTCTGCTCTAATTGACCCTTTGCCCTTCCGTGAAACCGTCGCCCTAATTAATTGACCACAACGTTTGTTCTGCCTTCTATCCGATATTAAAGACAACCGAATATCCCACTTCTGGCCGCTGACATTCGAGTTCATCATCGGCCGCTTCTCTAATACATTTTGGTGTCTGCGGAGGCCAGGCCCCCTGGCGGAATGGGCACTACTAACACTATCGAGTATCTTGAACGTCATCCAACCTTAAACCGACAATCATGATGTCCAGCAAGCCGGATTGTGAACAGCGATATACACTTCGCGATGTCGCACAAGCATCAGAAAACTGGAGAACATTTACGGTGGGATGGGTTTGTGCCCTCCCTGTCGAGCGTGCTGCAGCGGAAGCAATGCTAGACGATAGATATCAGGATTCTAATGATAACACGTACACACTGGGTCGAATTGGCGACCACAACGTCGTTATTGCATGTCTTCCGGCAGGCCAAACAGGAACCAGTGCCGCATCCGCAGTTGCAGCCAAGATGATGTCGGCATTTGGTGCGATCCGATTTGGTTTGATGGTAGGAATTGGAGGCGGTGTGCCGAGCAAGAAAGCCGATATACGGCTGGGAGATGTAGTGGTCAGTCAGCCGCACAACGTCTATGGCGGCGTGGTCCAGTACGACTTTGGGAAGACAAGGCCGGGGGAATTCGAACAGACTGGCTTCCTCAACGCACCACCGATTGTTCTGCTGGACGCCGTTTCCAAGCTACAAGCCAAACACCTTGCTGGAAACACAAAGTTCTCGCAATACCTGCCAATGGCCCTTGGTTCATCCGCATCTATACCCAAATGCATGATGGCTGACATGTTGTTTGACCCTAACTATGCTCACGTTCCGGGGTCTGCATGTGACAAGTGTGACAAGGCAAATCTTATTGAGCGAGCGCCTCGGCAACAAGAGATTGCTGTCCACTACGGCACGATAGCGTCCGGAAACCAGATCATGAAGGATGGCATTACTAGGGATAACCTGAGCTCCAAGTTTGGTGGTGTACTCTGTTTCGAGATGGAGGCTGCGGGTTTAATGAACAGTTTCCCATGCCTTGTTATTCGAGGCGTTTGCGACTATGCTGACTCGCACAAGAACAAGATGTGGCAGCGTTATGCAGCTGCAAGTGCTGCTTCATATGCCAAGGAGGTCCTAACTGTCATACCCGCAGTTCAAGTTGACGAAACGCCGGTGGTTGACGACGACACAAAAGCGGTACGTAAAACACGCCCCCCTTAACGAAGAAGTATCTGAAGCTGATTTGATGCGTTTGTTCACAGGAAATGCGTCGATCTGATATTGAATTATCCATCGAAAGCATGGATCTACGTCAGGTTCTTTCAGTTCTGCCATCGATTAACCAGAGAAAGCAGAATGTTGCAAAGCGATATCGAGAATGCGAAGGGCCTGAATATTACTGGGTTTCAAAAAACGTGGATTTCAAGAAATGGAATAACACCAACTCTTCACGAGTTCTTTGGCTGGCTGGGCCACCTGAATGCGATATTCGAAAATTTGCATCGCACATCTTGTATCACGAAATGAAAGGTGCTTCAGAGGCAGAACGATTTGTTCTATACTTCTTTTGTCCAACTTCCATGGGGGGGAACTGCAGTGCCACCACCTTCATCAACACACTTGTTCGACAAATTATAGCATCCTCGCTCAAAGACAACCAGATATTAATGCTTCAAACATTCTTGCGGAGCTTATTGAGCGATATTTTTGGCAAGATGTCCCCAAAGAAATTTCTTTCCTACTTCTCAGGGGACTCAGACTCATACATCACGAGTCTACTTGAGTCTCCAGTCGAACATCTATGGTCTTCTCTATGGTCCATTATGCCTCTAGGTCACCCAAGGCTCTCGATGATTATCGAGGGTATTGGAAATATTGGCGGCCAGAGGACCGAGTTCATCCAGGGTCTTCGCTCATTCATCGAATATCTGCAGCGGGTCGCGCGGGTGAGAATCCTACTCACCAGCGGACTTGAGACAGATACAGCCGAGCTTTTCCATGGATTACCTTGTATCGAATACGACAAGGAAAGAAAAGGTTGGTAGTGCCTCATTTGTTCATGAAAGTCTGAACCCGCTCTAATGCACAGTAGAGTGTCTTTCTAGTCTCAATTTCGACAACATTCGGTTTGCCAAGATCACAGGGGCGTCCAAAGGCACTTTTGAGTGGCTTTGGAATCACCCAAAATACAAGCAATGGGCCAACGCAGATACTTCTCGCCTGTTACTGATTCAGGGCAAGCCCGGGAGTGGTAAAAGCACTCTCACAAAGTACTTCAACGAGCATCTTTCGGAACATGAGCCAGCCGCATATTCAGCTATTGTGGCTAGGTTCTTCTACAGCTATAGAGACGGCGATCTTCAAAGAAGGCATGACAACATGCTCCGTACTATACTATACGATATTCTTCGTCAGGAACATGCTTTCTATTATCATCATTTCCAGGAGGAGTACCGCTCTCAGCCACGCCAAGATGATCGCGTCGACTGGGGTTATGAATCATTGAAGCAGGTTCTCAAGTCCTTGTGTGATTATCTGTTATCAAAGCCACTATATCTGATCATCGATGCCGTGGATGAGTCTCACGAGGATGACCGGCGCGATATGCTCAGGTTGCTCTTTGAGCTTTGTGCCGAGATGAAACATGGTGTTGTGAAAGTACTCATTGCGAGCCGGCCAGTACCACAGCTCGATGCTCGTCAGAAACAAATCGATGCTAGTATACAATTGCAAGATGAGACGGTGGACGACATATCTCGGTTTGCACAAACCATGCTGGACGACCTTCAACTCACACATCTCCTGACTGAAGCGATCGAGTATATCATCCATAATGCACACGGGGTGTTCCTATGGGTAAAACTAGTTGGGAACGAATTGAAGGCATCTATAGAGTACGGTGACTCGGATTGTACCATCTTTGAACGTCTGCAACGACTTCCAACCGAGTTGGATGACTTCTACCAACTGATGTTCAGGCGACTAATCAAAAGTAATCCACATATCCCGGACTCGATACGCATGTTCCATCTCATCTTATGGGCTGCGAGACCTCTTACAGTTGATGAATTGCTCCACGCCATGGCTATCGAGAAGACGAGTATCCTTGACTCCATTTCGGATGATTTCTTTGAGAGAAGAATCCCAGACAAAGCACGTATTACACACTGCGGAGGAAACTTCTTTGATATCAAGAAGCCTGATGGTATGATCTCGAAGCTAACTCGGCATTCTGTACCTTGAACTGATAGGTTTCTAGGAAAGGAGGTTGTTGAAGTTATGCATCAAACTGTACGCGAGTTTCTCCTCGCAACCAGTGGATGTGTAGCAGATTCAGAGTTCCGAACGAACGATAGAGAGGCCCATGTCTGCATATCTAGGATTTGCATTCAATATCTCATTCTTTGTACAACTCCCTTGAGGGAGAGGCCTCCGGGTAACGACTCGTGGAGCTTGTGGCACTTCGATGATTACGCAAGATTCCTAAATAAGAAGCCACTTGCAAATTACGCCATGTGCTTCCTTCAACACCACATACAGAACTGTCATCTGGATGCTAGTATCTTGGATCACGCCGTTCAGTTTGGTAAATGGTCGACCAGTGGTCCGGCCTCCTATTTGTTAGGGAACTGGGTCAGCTCACACATGCACGCAGCGAGTGACGACATTGAACATACAAACGACGCAGCGGAGTTCAGGATCAATCTTATGCGTTCCGCAATTTGGATTGGTCTTCCCTCAACAGTTGAAACCCTGCTAGCAGCTGGAATTGACCTCAACTGGGGGCACAGCCCAGGGAGGTACAGCAAATGGTACATTTCGGGGAGGACACTGCTGTCGAGGGCGGTGCAGAGAGGGCATCAGGCTGTTGTCAAAGTGCTGCTGGCCCGTGATAATATTCTAGCTGACTTGAAGGACAAGAATGGCCAAACACCACTGTCATTGGCAGCACGACGAGGACATGATGCTGTAGTCAGGCTACTTGCTGATCGCAACGATGTCATAACCGACTCGAAAGACAGACATGGTCAGACACCTCTATCATGGGCGGCGCGTCAAGGACACGATAGCGTAGTTAAGCTGCTTATTGACCGCAAGGACGTCAGAGCCGATTCGAAAGACAAAGATGGACGAACACCGCTGTTCTGGGCGGCACGGCAGGGACACGATACGGTAGTGAGACTACTCGTCGACCGAAATGGTGTCACAGCCGACTCGAAAGACAAGTACAAGCAGACGCCTCTATCATGGGCAGCAAGAGAGGGACATCATACGGTAGTGAAGCTGCTTGCTGACCGCAACGATGTGATAGTTGACTCGAGGTATAAAGCTCGGAGAACGCCGCTCTCATATGCCGCCGAACGAGGACATGACTCCGTGGTCAAACTACTCCTTGACCGCAATGATGTTAACGCAGACTCGAAGGATAAG
This sequence comes from Fusarium sarcochroum, assembly GCA_013266185.1. Taxonomy (NCBI): domain Eukaryota; kingdom Fungi; phylum Ascomycota; class Sordariomycetes; order Hypocreales; family Nectriaceae; genus Fusarium; species Fusarium sarcochroum. Next base: position 23,796 of record JABEXW010000331.1, on the reverse strand, counting down.
AGCGGGAGGACACCGCTCTCATGGGCGGCTGAGAAAGGGCAAGAGTCTATCGTGAAGTTGTTGATTAACCGCAATGACATCAAGGCAGGCTCAAAGGATAAAAACGGTCTAACACCGGCATCATGGGCATCACGACGGAGGCATGATGCTGTTACAAAATTGCTGAAGGATCACCAGAAGATGCAAAGCTCATCGGATCAGAGTGGCCGGCAGCCGCTGCGGTTGTGGAGGGCAGCAGTGTGGTCCATGGTTGCCATGAGGTTCCTAGTGGGCAGCAAAGGCGTTGAAACCGATTCAAGAGAAAAGGACGATCGGACGCGGTTTTCACAAGCGGGAGAGAATGGGCTCTAGATTGTGGTATAGCTGCTCATTGCGCGCACAGAGATCAAGGCCGATTTCAGAGATCGGCATGAAGGGACTCGTATTTTGGGCGACGCTCAGAGCCCAATGGAGTAAAGCTGCTAATGAACCGCAATAATGCTGAGGCTGAGTGGGAGGATAATTCAGAACGATTAATGGGACAGTGAAACAGTTATTTAGCGTATTAAGCATCTACATTGATTCTCTATTATTGTCTTACTTAACATTCAAAAAGTTGCAAGATTCAGTTACATTGAAACATCAGCATCGCAATCAATCTTTCTGCCATTACTATTCCCGGTCTTTTGCCCTTGGCCACCGCTTTTCTTACATGCAGGTGGAATGAGGGACATCTGACAGCGGTTGTCAAGCTTGAATATATCTGAGTGAGGCATTTACGCCTTAGCAGCAAGATGAGCGCCAATTCCCGTAGCCCTTATGAGGGTGAGATACTGAGCAAAGATAATTCATTTCGGCTCATTTCTTTAGAGCCGGGTTATGGTGATGACTCACTTGCCATACGTCTTCTAAATACCAACCTTGATAACACTCAAGCATACGAAGCCTTGTCCTATGTATGGGGAGACGCATCAAATGTGGTACCAATACAAATTCTAGATGACAACACCGTACCTGTTCAAGTTAATATCACGGTGAACTGTCACGCTGCACTGAAACGACTGCGCAAACTGGACTCGCCACGAACGCTTTGGATCGACGCCATCTGCATCAACCAAGCTTCAACCTCGGAAAAGACTCATCAATTGACACTTATGACTGAGATATACCGCAAAGCTTTCCAAGTCGTTGTCTACCTTGGAGAGGGCACTGAGGATACTGATGTGGCCCTGAACTGTATTCGGGAAATTGATGAACCCTCCGACTACGGAGATCGCAATACCGTTGACAATGGCACAGGCCCAGTACGAGATAAAAAAGCGGCTTTAAAAGTTCTCTTTGAGCGCCCTTGGTTTCATCGCGTCTGGGTATTACAAGAAATCACTTTCGCGCAGAAAGCTATCATACTATGCGGCGGCCACGAACTAGACTGGGAAAGCTTGAGAGCATTCTATCACTGGAACACGAGCAACAAATGGATCGCCCGGCTTCCCTATTCGGTCGAATATTCCATGTCGAAGACTTCGATGGGGGGAAACTTTATAGCATATGGAGAAAGACTTCTGAAGATGCTCGGCAATACAAGACACTGCGGCGCCACGGATCCTAGGGATAGGCTATATGCTATTCTCCCTTTACAAGAGCGAGAGCATACAAAAATGAGGTCCGAGGTTGACGATCATATAAAGAGATGGGATTTCAACGAGGAGGAGATACGGGAATGGAACATCCGACGACAGGCTGTGGAGATCCAAGTCAGCTATGATCACTCAGTGAGGCAGGTGTACACCGACCTTGCAATCGTGCTTCTAAAGTCCATTGGCCTCGACGTTCTGAGGCAGGTCGTGAAAGATCCGCTCGTACAAGGTCTGCCGTCCTGGGTTCCAGACTGGACCACTGTTTCTTCATACTGGTCTGTAACCAACAAGCCAAGAAACAAACACTTTCTGGCGGGGTTTCCAGAGACACCATCAACGTATGCTTGGGGCTGGAGGACGGTAAATCCGAGCCTCATAAACACTTGGGGCACCTCAGAATATACTTCCGCAGATGGTCAAGCTTCGATGCAGCTTCACATCAGAGCGATCAAAATCGGGAAGATCGAGAGATTGGGAGACGTCTGCGATATAGCAAAAAATTACTTTCCCGTGGGTCAATGGACGAAAATTGTACCCTCCCAAGCATCCCTCGAAGGCTTTGAACCTCCAGAGGGATCGTCTCCTGAAGAAATCCAACAGTATACAAATGGCCCCAGATCGCTCTCTCCATTCGTCAGGACCCTTGCAATGGACGACATCGTGTATCCAGGGGCAGCAGAGGCTGCGGTCACCTATATCATGGAGTATAACGGAGATGCGATAGAAAAAAGCGGGGAAGAACGACGGAACTGGTTCGGAAACCCACGTGAAGAGGCGGGAAAGGTTCCTCTCATGGAGGTATTCAAGATGCAGGGCAGTTATGGGAGGCAGGCGGAATGGATTCTCAAGACTTGTGATGGGAAGCGATTTTGTGTGACCGAGGATGGGGATATTGGACTTGCGCCTGACCGTACTCAGGTTGGTGATGTGGTATTTGCTGTTGAGGGTGCCAGCGTACCCTTTGTCTTTCGACCTTTAAGGCCCAGTGGCAGTAGCAATATGGCTTTGAATAGCAGTGCAGTTCAAGGGTCAGAGGAACAGCTGTTTAGCTTGGTGGGTGAAGCGTATTCACATGGAATCATGTATGGTGAATTATGGGAACAGGTGAAGGACGGCGAAGCGCACGTTGAGAACATAACTGTGAGGTGACGATGGATTCTGTCGGACTGGACATAGAATTCTACGATTGGGAATTTAACATGGCTCAAGAAAAACGAATTCATTAAGCATCTATTGAAGAGGATTACCATTGCCGAATTCCTCAGCCTAAGGTCAGGCCCGGGTAGTCAACGCCGGACACTTTATTGACGCAGACTTCAATTCTATAACTATCCCATTAGTGTCTCAAGCCGGCTCCCTTGCGAATAGAGTTGATGAGAATGTTGTTGAAATCACCACCAGCTTCGTAGGTGGCGAATCCCGCAAGACCCTTGTTAACAACAAATTGACCCTTTGCGTACATTGAGGCAGCATCATCATAGCTGACATAAATCTCCTTCTTGGGGTCGTAAAGGAAGGGCTGTGAAAATCAGTTAGTCACATATACATCAAAGTACTTTTAGTCTTAACGTACCGTCTTGCTGCACTTGTCCCAAGTGTGAGAGATTCCAGGAGCAGGGTTTCCATTCAAGTCAAGGTAACGAGCCTCAGTGATTAAGCTCCAGAAGGTATAAGTACCGCCAGGAGGCGAAGCGTTACCGCAGTCGTCAACGGGACCGTCGGAGTCCCAGCTGCTTCCCTGGAAGCGCTTGGTCGAGTTCTGGGTAGGGTAGAGAGAGAGCGCATGGCGGGTGCTGTTGCCATAGGCAGATGTCTTGTTGACAGAGAAGCCGTGGCCGTAGGCGGGAACAGCCAGGACGATCTGAGATGCAGGAATACCGGCGGCTACCCACTTGGCGATGCCTTCGTCGCCAGCACCCTGGTCGTTGCGGGGGTCGCAGGATCGAGAAAGAGGGGCGTTGGGGCCGGCGGTGGCAGACCAAGCACCGTAGAGATCGTAGTTCTTAAATAGCCATGTTAGCCTTTGCTTATGATTGTTTGTTAAAATAGCATACCATGATCATGAGATGATCCAGAACATCGGCAAAGCCGCTAAGGTCCTTGGACTGGGCTCCCTTCGCATCGTTCCAAGGGAAGAGAGATGTAGCAGCAGTAAGGTAGAGCTTCTTGCCCTCGGGGTGCTTGCGAAGCTCCTGAAGGAACTTGAGGTAGTTGCTGGTGTCATCGTCCTGGATCACGTTACAGCCGAGACCTTGCTTGTTGGGGTACTCCCAGCTGCAGAGCAAGTGGTTAGTAACAAATTCGCTGGACTAATTAAGTAGACTTACTCAAAATCAAGACCGTCCAATTTGTGCTCCTTGACAAAGTTCAGGCAAGTCTTGACAAAAGCTGTGCGGTTCTTGGCGGATCCGAAGCTGGTGGAAAAGTACTTGCTTCCAGTCCAGCCACCAATCGAAACCAGCGCTTTGACGCCCTAAATATCACTGTCAGGCCAATTTTCAAGACAGTAGCATGATCATATACATTTTGCTGAGCAGCATTGACAAAGTGAACGAGCTGATCGGGCTCCGCGCGGGAGAGGTCTAGACCACCATCGGGAGTTGTCTCACTACCACCCAAGTCAGTTTCGCTACATACACCAGAATTCGGTCGAGACATACGCGAAAGCCCATTTGGCGTCGGTGTACTTGTTCCATGGCATAGCCCCAATAGGAAATCCCTCGTTGATGTGGAAACCCGCGAAATAAGTGGAGGCCACCAGATCTGAGCCTGAGGCCGGGGGAGGAGCGTAAGCAGCGCTGGTCCCCAAGCTCAGCAGGCCTACGACCGAGGCCGAGAGAAAGTTAAGCGACGGCATAGTAAGTAGAACTAGAAAAAACGAACGAACGTAATAAGCTAGAAAACTTAATGAAAGTGTGGTTATGTAGGTGACAAGAGATCTTGGCGAGGTAATGCGCAATTATATATCTTCTCCTTGCATATATCTCACGTCAGCACCCGACTATAATTAAAATTTCAACGGGTCAGACAATCCTAATCAAAAACAAAAAAAGCCCCGGCGAAATCAGCATGAACGGCCACTATTAGGCGGCCCGAAACCTCCCCGCCCATTTTCACGGAGTACGGACTTTCGTGATTCTGCGGCAGTTGAAGGATCGTCTTCTAATCGCGCCAGATACAGGCTTAGCCCAAAGTTTACTCATCGCTCCCCGCTTCCAGAAGCTCCCTGTCATTTCCGCCCCTGCCGGGTATTGGCTCGAGCGTTTGCCATACTTGTAATTTTAACCGTTTTGTGGCATTTTAAGCGCTGTTTATGTTCATGCCTAATCTTGACGCTCTGATGAACAGGGGCTTGGCCAGTATACGTCAATTGAAACAGTACACATAGCACTTTTTTCTCCGGTGTCGCCTCAGTCGGCAGATGGTGCTGGTGTCAGGTGTGATCGCCTGTCGCTACTGCTTTTGGTCTGTGTGTAACAATGAAACACCAACTTGCAAAGTCAAACCAATCCATCCTTTTAAGTGACGTATTGTCACCTCTCTTCGAGATAAGCTGCTCCACGGACAAAAAAAGATTGCAATAGGATTCAAAATCAGATAAGCGCTTGGTAGTCAAAGTCACGCGAGCTGGCTATGCAGAAAGGATTCCGCAGCTAGCTGTGGAAATAAGATCTAATATAAAAGGAGTCGTATTCAAGCCAATCGGAGCTGATCTTTTAGCCCAGCTACAGAGCCACACAGCCCTACGATACGGGGACTATAGGGCTTACATAACGGATCTTATTTGCTCAGCCATCATAGCCCCCAGGGATCTACCTGCCACAAGCTGTGGCGGTGCAGTCACAGAGAAACGAGAGTCTATTTTATTTACAGTATCCTTCATAAGTAATCACCTCTGATCATTGAGAGCTCCAATCAGACCTTTGTAGGACATCTTTTCTATTCGAGGCTGAAAGATACCATAAAGCTCAAAGTCATGTCATATTAGTCATCGGGCAATCCGTTTTTGCGCTTACTGGAAATATCCATGGATGACGGATCAACAGTTATTCCGATCCGTTTGTGGACTGTCTTGGTACTTGTTTTACGCAATATTTTACAGGCTGACTTGTCAATCATTGCATTTTTTACAACTCAATACATATACGATTTGTCCAGACTCTCTGTAGTCCACGAGTTTCATTTTATCCAGCTAAATGATTTTAATCAAGGAAGCCAAGTCATTTCTCAGGAAACTTCCATGCATCTACTGTATGATGATCAAGGCCTTCTGGATGTATCGGCTTAGGGTAGGTGGGCTAGTCAACTGTTTTGAGAACGCTCGGGATCTCTTGCCTATTGCGCGTATCTCTGACTCTTCCCCACGCGCTAAGCATCAGTGGATTTGTGGGGTAAAAGACATGTCCTTATCTCGTCACCAGCGACGATAACCGTCACTCTGCGTAGAAATGTGACTGTCTTTCTGGGCGTAGTGTAGCGTCACCATCGGGATCACTATCTCTGTTGATCGTTTGCCACGTTTTGTGGTTGCATCTCGGTAAGCCCGGGCGTACTTCTACTGCCATGATACGGCTTAGCCCGGCTTTGGCAGATAGGACTTATACTCTTTGGGTTTCTGACACCGAGTAGATACGTTCCAGAACATAGAAAGTTCCTGATTGAGGATGTCTAGCTGAATCGTGATGTGACCGAAATGGAAAGCCCAAAGTCTGGGGAAACAAGTAACAGTTTCCGAAGACATTGGATATATAAACAGTCTCGAGGACGGCGTTAATTAGGACATCAATAACTCAACAATCACATTCAACACTTCAACAATAGCTCTTTCTTCACTTCCAATCATCTTTCCATTCTATACCCAACCATAGACAGCAACCTTTTGACTCCCGCAATCATGGCCGCCCTCAACACTGATACCCTCGACATGTCCCTGTTCTTCGGAACTGAGGCACAAAAGAAGGACTTTTGCGACTCTCTCCTCCGACTCCTCAAGAAGCGAGGTGGTGTCAAGCTCCAAAACCACGGCATTCCCGCTGAGGACATCCACGAGCTCTTCGCTCAGGTAAATACTGGTGCATGCTACCAACCACAACACCTATCTAACATCTTCTCCCACAGACTAAGCGCTTCTTCGAACTCCCCCTCGAGACAAAGATGATCGCCAAGCACCCTCCCCAAGCCAACCCCAACCGCGGCTACAGCTTCGTCGGTCAAGAAAACGTCGCCAACATCAGCGGCTACGAAAAGGGTCTCGGCCCCCTCAAGACCCGCGACATCAAGGAGACGGTCGACTTTGGCTCCGCTACCGACGATCTCGTCGACAACCTTTGGGTTCCTGAGGACCAACTCCCCGGCTTCCGCAAGTTTATGGAGACTTTCTACGAGAAGGCTTTCAAGACGGAGATGCAGCTCCTCGAGGCTCTTGCTATCGCCCTTGGCGTCTCGCCAGACCACCTTAAGTCGCTTCACAACCGTGCTGAGAACGAGTTCCGAATTCTGCACTACCCTGCCATCCCTGCTTCTGAGCTTGCCGACGGCTCCGCCACCCGTATCGCCGAGCACACCGACTTTGGCACCATCACCATGCTCTTCCAAGACTCTGTCGGTGGTCTCCAGGTAGAAGACCAGGAGAACCTTGGAACCTTCAACAACGTCGAGTCCGCCACTCCCACAGATATTATCCTGAACATCGGCGACTCTCTGCAGCGCTTGACAAACGACACATTCAAGGCCGCATGCCACCGTGTCACATATCCCCCCACTGTCAAGGCTGGTGATGGAGAGCGGGTGATTCCCGAGCGCTACTCAATCGCCTACTTCGCCAAGCCTAACCGTAGCGCTTCTCTGTTCCCGCTGAAGGAGTTTATTGAGGAGGGCACAACGTGCAAGTATGAGGATGTCACTGCTTGGGAGTGGAACAACCGTCGCATTGAGAAGCTATTTGGTGCTGCTAACGAGGCCAAGGCTTAGGGGAACGATAGATTGATGGGGTAAAGTGCAGCTGAAGCTGAAAACCAGATTGTGATATAGAATAACGTGATCAAGCATAGCGGAGTCTTTTTAATTTACGTCAATCGTTCTCAACACATTATTTCTTGCCTAAAATTGCATAAACCTCAGATATAACAAGATATAACCTTATCTACACGATGTCGCTACTCGTCACTGCACATGTACTGACACCTATTGCAGCGAACAAACTATCTCATAGCCTACCTCATACCATCTCCACGTCAACATATACAAGCTGCATTGTAGGAAATGTGGGTTTCGAACGACCATGTCGCGGACTCTTTTGTACTTCCACGAACATCTGCATAGCAGGCGGGGCAGGAATTGTCTGTGTGGGTAGTCTACCTCTACGTTGGTGCTCGTCCAGTTTCCTGACCATTCTGCGACCAATATCCAGACCATCATCAATACTGTTCGGTGCGTTGATAGAAGTAAGAATGTCTCCCAAACTGTTGATACCCAGTTGCCAGACGTTATCCCATCGCTGACCATCCGCCTTGATGAGTTGACGGCTACTGGGATCTACCTGAATGCCGACCTGGGGGTAGGCTCTGATGAACTTAGCATTCACGAGCTGAGGATAAGGCTTCTGTAACTAAGTGCTGAAAGTTGCGGGTCTGGCCCCCCGCGTCAATGAGGTAATCCACCACTATCTGACGCGTTGTGGCATCGGTCGGAAAACTGTGCTCAAGTCCATGCGTCAAAACTGGTCGTCCATCTTTGCCGGTCCAGAAGTTAAGAGTGTATTTCCCAGTGTCTTCGTCCAAAGCGATGTCGCTCAGGCCGGCCTCAGGTTTAAGTACCGGCCGCCAGGGAGAGACTTGGCCGCTGGCCACTTCTTGGATACTTTGCTCCAAGTGCTTCCCGATATCAGCAGTTCGGGGGTTCCAGACATCTTCCCAATCCACCTTCTTACCGCCGTAGGCAGCCTCCATCTCCTGTCGAATCTGCGGCAGCAGCCAGTCAAGCGAGATGCGGCCATCGGCTCTGACTTGTGCTTCCAAAAGCTCTTGGGCCAGGAATTGTAGCTGATAGGCTCCGATCTCGGTACGGGGTTTTCGCAGCTGACCACGGCGGCTTACCATGAGAATTTCGTCGACGTTAATAAAGCCAAGCTATCGTTGCTCCAATAGCCATAGTAACGCATCAGTGCCACTCAAGCCAGTGCCCCTAACTGCCACCTGACCCAGGTTGCTTGGTTTCTTGGGCGACCCTTCTATGCTTGTTTTCTTTGCTGCAATGGATTGTTGCTGCTCGAGGACGTACAGGTTGCTGACGTATGTACCCCTCTGGGCATTGATGGGATCCGGAATGCTGTATATATGTCCGGTACATATACAACTTGGTCGAAGATATAGTGCTTTCCCTCGGCGTCGTGGAGTATGAACTTTCCACCCGTTTGCTCATCCATGGCACGAACTCCTCGGTCTACCACGGTGACTTGGAGGCCCTTCAATTCGGCGTTCTTTTTGAATATTTGGAAAACATATTCAAGAAAGTATAAAATAGTGAAGTCGGTGCTCACTTGTTCCCATCGGTCTTGGGAAATGCTCTCGGCGGAGTATTGGCTACTTCATCAAAAGGTATGATATCCACGGTGGCTCAAGGCGCAACGCTGACTCGAAAATAAAACAGGCCGGGCAAATACAAGTGGTTGATCTATATATCAACACTCTGTGCCACTTTTTGCTATTTACTCTTGTTGACTGGATGGCACGGCGACACGAACTGGGCTGAATCATTTTATATTCTGCCAGGGTATGTCTTGAAGCCCCCGGGTGCAAAGTTAACATGTGAAGTTCTCTCTCTAATACTCTTCTAGTGGATTTGGAATGGCAATGGCATACATCGTTCTTTTCGTAGCCACTCAGGCTTTCGCGCTGCCCTGTCGACTCTATTTCTCTCCAACGCCATTGGCGTTATTATGGGTGTTGCAAGCACAAGTGCAACTGTCAAAGTGGTACCACAAAAGTCTTTAGAAACCAAGCTCTATCATCTTGGTTTGGATGCAGCGACAAGGCGAGAGGTAATGAGAAGAAGCTCACCCAAGTCCCCTGAGATAGACATATGTACAATAATCTTGGGGTCCTGTCGCTTGTTATATAGCTGGACTATCTTTCATATCGATATGTACAATATCACCTTTTCTTCTGTTTAAAAAACGAGACCGGCAAGGATGAACTGATGGAAGGCAGCGGGTACAGAGGACATACCTGATCAGAAAGGCGGTTAATGTGGGTAACCGATTCACTTGTAGATTATGACTATCTCATATAATATGACCTCCTTCCTTTTCCGAAGCTACCGAGATCAAAATCGTTATCATGTAATAACCAAGCACGAAAGCATCACGCGGGGAGAAAACATGGGGAAGGCGAGAGACTGAAGCTAGAATCACTTTAGCTTGCTCTGACAGCCTATGGAATGCCACTATTTCTACCACCCAGCCTGCTATTGGCTAGACACACGGCCTCCCTCGGCACAGCCGAGCTAACTACTGATAAGGTCCAAATGCAACAGGAAAGAGAACCCGAGCCCTTTCCTTTTTCACAACCGTTAAGTAAACCCACAACCCTTCTTGGGTTCCCTATCCGTTTACACCTATTATTGAACAAGGATTTCTCATACCTAATTAGTATGGGCAACTCTCGATCCAGACGAACGCATTCTTTTGGAGGATGCAAGACTTGTCGGAAACGCCATCTCAAATGCGATCAGTCTTTACCGAGATGTAATCGATGTCGTCAGGCGGGTTTGAACTGTGAGGGTTTCACGCCGGCCTTGAGGTGGCTGATATCTACTGGGTCGGAGGTCTATGATCGACAACCTCCTCAGACGGCGGAAGCTGGTGCGGAGCAATTCTCTAGACGACATTTGTACAGTGGTAAGTAAACCTTCTACACGATCGTTGATTAATGGAGTTGACATATTAAAGAGGAAGATAGACGATCTATGAGCAGCGCTCTGGTCAATGTTCTCCCTTCTACCGTAACAGCAGCTCTTAACCAAATCGACGAAGAGTCAAAGACTCTTGACGTTCAAGATGATGCACCAAGCATCTACGACGTCGGCCCATTCCAGGTCTTCAAGTTCGAGACTTGTCAATCATCGGCAACACCCATCTCAAACCATGTATCCTTCAATGACATGGATCTCGACACCCTGAGCGAGAACCAGACTCGAGGTTTCTCAGAGCCTGTAGATGGCGACCTTAGCAAAGTAGGACCCGCCAACGACTTCTCTTCGACCTCTCTAGACTTCCTACACTGGGGCGATTTGTTCACTTGGGACGTCAGTGTTCTCGATAACCCACCCCAGGTTCCCTACGACAACTTTGACACACTCCCGATGAACATGAACTGGCCAAACGAGTCTACCATGAGCTTCTCTGACTCGCTGGACTCGATGGTGCCCTTTGAGACTGCCAGCGACGACGTTGCATGGCCCCAGTTGGATCTGATGACGGATGCACCGCTGCTACTAAAGCACTTCAACGACGACGTCATCAGCCAGATGGGATCTCTACCCATTAACGAAAAGTCAGCGTGGAAGACTCTGCATTATCCCTCGGCGATAATGACTCTGAGCGAGTTGACTATGCTGGATGTGAACAAGGACCAGATCAAACGGGCCAACTTGGCTACTTTTTACGCTCTAGTAGCCGTGTCGTCTTTCCATCTCTCGCTAAATTCCATGACCTTCCCAGGTCTAGCACGTCCCGGCGATCATTGGAAGTCATTGTCAAGTCGAACGTACGAGGCAGCGAAGCATCATCTCAAACTAAGCCTCGAGAAGGAGTCCCAGCCGGGACCGCACAAGGCCAAGTACAAGGAGCAATTGATGGGCATAAGCGCCGTGTTGGCAACAGCTGTGAGTCCATACACCATGTTCACGAGTTTGACTAACATTCCCAGCTTCTCTCCGGTAACGAGAACGATACCCGATGGTGTCTTACAGAAATGGAGCGCCTAATAAGTTGGCGCGGCCTGACCAAGCCAAGCATATCGCGTCGCGCACGCCTGTTACACAACATTTACGCCTGGATGCGCATTGTTTCCGAAAGTCTCAACGTCTACAGTGATGAGAGCCACGCCATAGAAACACCCTTCGCACGCCCAAGCAACGGCAATTCACGGGCGTCGACGACGAACGTCCCTGTTCAATCGATCAACCCCGACATGACACTCGACAACTTCCTCCATCTCGAACCACGCAAACTCCACGGCCAAAAGCCAAGGCGTGACATAAAAGACATTCATTTAGCCGATGCATCACAAGATCAGGAGAACATGTACATGCAGATCTACGGCGTTCCAGAGACTTGGCTGAGTCTCGTTTCGCAAATCACTCGCCTCGCAAATGTTATGGACAGACTCTCCGCTCGAAAAAGGTCCGACGCAGAAGCCCTCATGTCCTTGCAACCCAGAGCATCCTACCTAGAAAACGCCGTGTGTCTGTTCCGCTCGCGACACAGTGAGAGTTCATCAATGAGCGCAAGTCCCAGCTCTGTGCCAGGCGGAACACCACACATGCACATGGTCCGCGCCCTGGCCTCCGCCCTCGTAATATTCTTCTACCGCCGCATCCGCAACGTAAACCCTCTCGTTCTGCAAGACAGCGTCAACGACGTGGTTAATTCACTACATGCGTTTGACGACGCGCTGGATAGGAACAATCTCCTCGGGCCGGGAACGGCGTGGCCTGCGTTCATAGCCGGGGCGGAGGCGAGATCAAGGCAGAGGCAGGATATCGCGGATTGGTTAGACAAGGGCTTCAGAAGGTCTGGGTTTGAGAGTTATAGAGTTTCGAAAGAAGTGCTCGTGGAGGTCTGGAGGAGGAGGGATGAGGTGGAGGGGACGCCAGCGGGGGATGTATGTACGTGGATGGAGGTGTGTAGAGATTTACATCGCTGGCCGTTGGTGTCGTGATCTGAAATCATTGTTAAGTCTGTGCGAAGCTCTATCGCGAGGGCAGATATGAGTCGGATCAAGAGCCAGATGTAGTGTTCAACACCATAACTGGTAAGGAGAGTTTAATGAGCAAACATGAGTGGCTAGGATGTGCTGGCAAACCCGGTCATTCCTACAATCAGCTACTGTACAAGTGAACATCACTCAGCGAGTGTTGGCGGGTCATTTCTTAACTTCGTCAATTCAAATGCCCGCTCTGCGAGCAGCCTGTTAATAGTACTATGGCCGAGTCATCGCTTTGGCCTCCCTCGGACTGGATCTGCCTCGTGCAAGCATCCTCTATTCTACAATCTCGTCCACTACAGCGCGGCATCAATCGTCTCTGCCTCGAGAGATCTAGATATGGGCCTACGTGTCAATGGTGACCGCCGACAGACGGGCGCGGCAGGAACATCTCTTTAGGCCTCATCTGGAAGCGGGCTAATGGCTTAGTCGCGATGGTCGACATCACTGATGCCACCAGCAGTACTGTGATGCTCACATCCTTCGCCCATTTCATGCTCTCGCTGCGATGCTTGGCCGATTGCATCAATGAACTCCTCTAGAGCAGTCCTTGAACATGGCGAGACTGAGGAGTCGGGGGGAGTCCTTCGAGCAAGGTATCGCTCGGTTCAAACGGAGTATACAGAGGGCGATCTTGGTATTTGTTGCGAGCGCATGGCGGGCGAGCAGGACCACGATGGGCGTCTCGTGATACGGTGCCGGTCCTGATTGATGCTGATAACGCGGCAGCGATCTGTATGACAGATCTTTCGATAGCGTTGGGTTGTCGTAGATCTTCCATGATGCGAACCATCACGGGCCAACACCAGTTCATCCCACTTTGTCTTTAGGCTGAAACCCGCTGAGCACATGGCACTGAAACCAAGGCACATAGACGTCTCTCGCCCATTTCGCAAGTTCACGTATCCCCGCAACAACAGAATACGTATCAAGAATACTCTGCGTCGTGCCAAACTGCCTCTCTGTCCACAAAACAGTCTTATCGCCCTCGAGCGTGGAAAAGACAAATAGCCATCGATGACCCTGGACGATAATACCCGGTATAAAGCCCAGTTCTGCAAGCTTTTTATCCGCCATTTGTTTCCGGAGGACTTCCTCTTCTGCCGTCGAGGGTTGGGGGGTTAGACCGATGACGGATCGGAGAAATGCCCACTGCGCTGCGTGCCAGACGCCCATTTGTAATTGTGCCGCGTCAAGTTCTTTGCCAGGACGCTTAGTCTCGATGCTCAGAACAATGGAGGATAATTGTAGAGGTGCGAAATCGGTGTGGTTGACTGTGAGTGTAGGCGTTCGGCGGCCGAGGGCTTGAAGAGCGAGGGAATCGAGATCGGAATTGAGGTAGAGGCAGAAGTCGACCATTTTCGCTGTCGAGGAATAGGGTATGAATTTGCGATGGGGTCGGGCGGTGGTACTGTGTAATGGTTAGCTGAGTCGTATCATGGTAGATAACATGGCTTACCAGGTTGTAAAGTTGAATGGTGTTCCTTTGCCGCTGTCTGGCTCTCGTAGGATGGCTTGCAAGAGACGATGGTGCACCTCCACGTTCCAAGAAAACTCCTCGTGGCTCTTATCGTGACAATCGCGCGCAAGGTCACAAACGAGAGAGATTTCTTGCGGCAAAGGCACTCGCCCTGGTAGCGAGTCTGGTTGGCCTGCTTCTTTGAATGCAAACCTCCAGAGTCTTGTGTTTTGGTCTCGAACTTGGGGACTCTCCATAATGACATTCTTCATGGCCTCGGGAAGTATCTCAATCCCACTACCAATCTCCCGAATCGTATCAAGAAGACCAGCGACGACAGAAGGCGCAGTATCAATATTCAGTTGCCGACAGTCCAATCCCCGTTCCTCCAATCGTAGACCCAGCATTTGTTTCTTCGGGGAATTCGACCGAGAGGCGCCATCGTTGGACTCGGTCCAGGAAATGGACGATCCGGCGCTTGAGGCTGGGGGAGGAAATTCTCCAGCGCGTGGAGTACGGTTCGGATCGACGAGACGACGTCTTTTGGGGGTGTTGCCTTCCATCGCGCTGGAGTCTGAAGCTGGCGGACTAGGCTCTTGCTGGGCGGCTTTTCGCTTCGGAGCGAGGGCGTTGCTGTTGGTGTTTTGGGGGTTGTCGCACACGTCTGGGATGGAGTCGAGCCAGGACCTCACACGCTGGGTATTGAGCATGGCGAAGATAGCAGGATGCACATTATTTGATGCTCTTCGTGTTGGTAGTTGAAGTTGCAATTGAAGGTTGAGCTGATGTCACGGGCGCATTGACGGCCGCCCCCTGTTGGCGCGACAACACCCCACCAAATCAGGGCCCACCACTGAAAGCTTGGGCTTGGGCCAGGACAACCCCAAGATACGTATTGGAAAGTTTATTGTTTCCTCATCCACCAGTTAATTTTAGCATTGAATCATTGTTACAGATAAAAGTATCGAGGGGGCAAATAGAGCAAAAGGGTGGTTGGTAATCAATTACACCATCCGGTGTCGGAGAATATTTTACTTCTGGTTTGAGCTTGGCTCAAAGACGGGCCGCCCATTGTCTTCCTGACAAGAGCATCGGACCGATCAGAGGTCGAAGCTATTCTATAGCACACAGGCTCAGCTCCTTGCTGACAGGAAACTCATTATACTGGGTATCATTGATTGGTACTAATAAACAACTTGGTACATCCATCCCACACTCTCTATACATTCTCGCAATACCTCACTGTAGTTTTCGAAGTGTTTGGGGATATTCTAGCAGGCATTGGTGCGCCTGCTGATGACGGTAGGCTTTGTAGATCATAAAAGTTCCCCGCGTTCGTAGCGTTCGACGGCGATCGTTCAGGTCTGTCATCGTGTCGTCGTTGTAGGTCCTTGAGAAGGGCGTAGAAAAAGGGTGTGTTGGCCACCACACAACCGCATAGCATCTCGATCGAAGCCCACTATCATACCATGTCAGAACGAGCTCTACCAAAAAAGACAAGAATGCCTCACCATTGATCGGGACTTTTGAGATACGGATTCGTTGAGGATAAGAGGGAGACGGAGAATGGTGACGGCGACTAGAACGCCGCCCACACTAAAGAGGAAGCCAAGTTGTAGTTTCTGTTTGAGGTCAAGTCGTAGGTGTCGTAGGATCGGAAAAGGGAGGATTATTAGGGCGACGTTGGATATGATGTTACAGACCGCCATTAGGATCAGGTTTCCCACTGCGCGGTTACATGCTGCTTCTGCATTGCCATGTCAGCGGATATCGATCGAGGAGGAGTTTGGGAGCCATACCAGTACGATTGAGCGACCACATCCTAAGACAAAATTAGCCATGTGCTTTTACAACAGTCAAGTTCAACGTACAATGAAAGCGGTCGGCATTCTGCTAGAATCGTGATAAACACAGCGACAAATGTGGCGACGATGAACCACCAAAGCGCATCCGTGACAAATTTGCCCCAGCGAAACACGTCAATGAATCGGGAGTAAAAAGCCAGCAGGCCCAGCTTCAAGCTCCACAAACTATCCAAGTCAGCACCTTTCCTCTCTACATCGACCGTGGGTACGCACAACAGCGCGTAAAAGATCCGCGAGGGTATAAGAAGCTTATGCGAAAGCACTCGATCGTCATCAAGCTTGGCGACGCTGACGCCGTAATGCTCGGCCTCGGCTTGTGTGGCGGGCTCGTGTGTATAGGTCGGATTGAGTGTGTACGAGTACAATATGCAAACGGCGCGTCCGATGAGGGGGAGGATGGCGATGGTCATGTAAAAGTCGTCAATGCGCCATGTGCGATGACATGTTCGGTGGATGTGGCAGCGGAAGATGAGGCGGTAGAGACAGCGTGCGAGGATGAGGAATGCGCACACGCTCGTCGAGGCGAAGGTGAGGGCGGCGTCCGAGGACGATGCCATGCCTGCTCATTGTGGTGTTGTCGGTAGGATATAGGTCATGGTCTTGGTCCGAGGTTTCTAGGGGGAGAAGCAAGATTGGATGAAAGTGGAGAGAGGAGGATGGGTCGGGCATTTGCCGACGGGACGCGGGGAATCTCTACATCTGGGATCCGGGGGAGCCAAGAACCGGATTAACGGGGATGGCTTCTGTATGGCTGAAGTGTCGTCATTAGTAGGGAAGCTAGATTTTAGCCGGACCATCGGTAACGGGCTTGTTGGGATGGCTCGGTTTTCTCAACGGCTGGTCTGTGATGGTCAATAATGCCTGTTTAGTCCAAGCCTCTGCCGATTCTCTTCGATCGATTCATGTCGCTATGATCGTCCCGAGATTGTCTGGCCTAGCTGGTGAGAAATAATTGATGTGCAGTGTGCAATGTCGACTAGATCCCTGCATAGTATGCAGGGGCCACTGCACTTTCAATTTAGGTGCATGTTTTGTCTCAGACGAAAGAGGCCTATTGAGTTCTAGATTTATTGATTGACAAGTTGGTAGGCGGAATCTTTGTGTTGCATACGGGACGCTGCCGTGATAGCGTAGCATTGGCGACGAAGTTTACTTGGATAGTTTAAATTAAGAGCAGTTGCTTTACGAGAAGTGTGAGTGTTTGCTGGGCTTTATAATCTAGATGTCTGAACCGTATCTTGCGCATTGTACTTGACAATTATCAGATTTCGTAGTAACGTCAGTGACAACCAACAGGTCTCGATCTGTTGCTGCGGCAAAGGCGTGGGTTAAACGCTAGAAGCATCCCGCAACAGCCAACCCTGAGGCCTAACCTACAGCTCATTGAGTGTCTGGGCCACAACCCGGACGCCTGCTTTTCTCGACTATTAATATTCGAACACTAAAGATGATTATTCTTTTTTCTTTTTAGTTTTCTGCTTGATTGGAGAGTACTTGATAAGGCGGTGATTTTGACCATCAACCACTATTGCTTGCAGCTGTGACGCCTTTGACCTCATATCGTGATTCCTCATGGAATTAATCACGTTTAGGTTGAGACTACTGCAAGCCCGAGTTTATTTCCATAGAGATAACAGGTTAGATCTGCAGAGTGGCACTGGTCGCAATCGGACTTATATTTTCCCCTACAGCGTCATTCGCTATTGCAAGAATTACCCTAACCCAGGTTTTAACGCCACCAAGTCAGCCGTGGCCAATTTCGCGGGATATCACGGGTAATAGCCTCCGTAGGTTCTCCAAAATCAATAGCTTTCTACTGAACAGTGAGATTCTCAAATGAATGAATCTGGTAAGAGCTTTTTGGTTCAGTATTACGCATTAACCCCCTGGCATCCAAGCTTATTACAGATGCGGTACCAGTCAATTAGTATCATTCTTTCGAGGGTCAAGGGGAAATACCAGCACAGCAAGGTTCTTTAAGTGTAGAGGCTATTTGTAGTGGCGCCACTGGTGATGTTAGCAGCGGCATTGTGAGCGATCAGGCTACATTGGATACTTTGGATAATGTGGCATTCTCGTGATAAACTCTTGGAAATTTAGAGCAGATCATAGGTGGAATACTTGGCTTTGTTCATAGAGCTGTTGTGCTTGATGGTGTCCTACGATAGGACTGATTATCAGGCATGGGTTCTTTGGGCGTATGAACTTTACACACATATGCTTAGAACATTAGACGAGACATTTGACAAATGATATCAGCCAATCAACAGAATGTTACTCTACGTTCTAAATTCTACCATGAAAGTGTAATTCTACTGGGGGTCATGAAAACACATGAGCGCTAGTCGTGACCTTCACCCAAGGCAAACTTATTTATCTTCGCCAGTTGTCTTCCAGTGCTTCTCCAACATATCCCTGACAGTAAGAGGCTTGATATGGGGCAGCTTCTCGTTCAGTTCGCCAGGAATATAGGCAACCTCCTTCACCGTAGTCCATTTGGCAAAGATCGATATGAACCATTGGAACTGTGGTTTAGGAACGCTGGCATAGCAAGGAACCTGCGACGGCAGTTCTGTCAACTGGCCATTCTGTAGTCTCTCGATAGAATCGTAGGCCACTTTGAACTTTTCGCCTTTGTTTAGTTAGCATGATTGATCTGTGCGACAACATCAATGTGGGCGAGTTAATGCATACCAGTAACCTCCTCAGCGATGCGTACGAACTCGTGCCAAGTAATGATATCTCCAGCGATTCTCGACACTTCAGGCCATTCCTTCAAGTCCAGAGACGCCACCACAAACTTGGCAACATCAAAAGAGTAAGTGACGGTGAACTGATCGTCGCCGTTTCCGGGGATTGCAGCTTGTCTATGAGTGATGTCGATTCCGAATGGTGTTGGACGCAAGTAGGACTTGATGTGAGGATGTCCCCAGTAATCCAAGAAACAACCGTTCTGGAACAGGGTCCATTGGAGGCCAGACTGTCGTAGTTCGGTAATTGCATCGAAGTAATCAGCTAGCACCGGAAGCTGCTTGACAGCACTAGACTCAAGGTTAGTGAAATGAACGACTCTACCATAAAGACGTAACGACTGACTCAGCAGGATAATCAATGCCAAATGCGCTAGGGACAAAGCGCTCTGTAACGGAAGAGGCAGTGGCGGCTTTGATGAGGTTCTTCTGACCAACACGTAGAGCATCACCCTCATAGTTCAAACAGCTGATGACCGTATGGATGTTATGCTCTGTCAGAGCTTGGGTCAAACTGTCGGCATCGGAATAGTCAACCTTTATCGAAGGTACTCCGGTATCATTCTTCTCGGGCTAGAGGGTTTAGTTCACGCTCTGATAAGCCGTCAAGTGTGCACTCACATTCCGAGTCAAGACAAAGGGACGGTGAGTGCATTGGAGTTTGAGAACTTCCAGAATGGTACGACCGACATTCCCAGTGCCTCCAGCGATTGCGACGTTGACCATTTTGTGAGATCAAAGGTCGGAGCTAAGGACACGTATATCCGGATATCTGCAGATGTGGGATCGCGATAAGGTGCTGACACGAATCTCGGATAAAATCTAGATTCACTGTTGGAACGTTGCTTAAATCAGGCAAACTAAACACACTCTAAATACCACTACCGACAGAAGTCATATGAACTGATCAATACGAGCATTGTCGGACTTAGTCGATGATGACTGATATGTCCGAGCTCAGAACCATACAATGGATCCCATACAATGGATCCCATCCCATGCAATGGAATCTCCACGTGTGAATGTGAAAGTCCGCAACTTTATTCGTATCTCGCAGTGACACGTGGGTGCTTAAACTTTTATCCTCCCCCGATAGGGAAAATTCTCGGCGACTGAGAGCTTCTTTCGGAATAGTCTCGTAAACTGAAATTATTTATCTGATCGTAATGATACTGTACCGTCAGTTCTCGCGAAATTTAGCTTGGGACTAATGCAAGCCTGGGTCTATTTCTGCTATTCGCCTTCTCGAGGATAACCCCGACCCAGATCTTAACGCCGTGAAGCTAGCCGTGACAAGTTTCACAAGAACTCACTGTACCTATCTTATTACATAAGTTTAGAACTTGATGTATATCATCGAATTAAGATAAAAGAAGCTCAGCACCACATACCCTTCGACAGTTGTTCTTCTTTAGTTCGTTTATACCTTGGCTTTTTAAACCTTTCTCTACCTTTCACCGAAACCATGACGGATCGTTACGTGGCCATTCATCAGTCCCCTAGCGGTCCTGGCGACTCGCGCCCGACTGCTCTCCAGATCATCAAAGACGAAGGTCTAGAGGGAAAACTGAGCGACCAGGTTATCCTCATCACGGGCTGTTCCTCAGGAATCGGTATTGAAACCGCCAAGGCTCTGCACCCTACTGGCGCTACTCTATACCTGACAGCCCGTAACCTTACAAAGGCCAAGGAAGCTTTGAGCGATCTAGTTCTTGATGGCCGTGTTCATCTACTCAAACTTGATCTCGACTCATTTGCTAGCGTACGCTCTTGTGCAGCCAAGTTTCTTTCTGAGAGCCCGAAACTGAATATCCTTATCTGCAACGCTGGCGTTATGAATTGTCCTGAGGGGCGCACGAAAGAAGGCTTCGAAACCCAATTCGGCACAAATCATCTTGCGCACTTTCTCCTATTCAACCTCCTACGCCCTGCATTGCTTAAGGGCGTTACGTCGGAGCATGGATCTCGAGTCGTCATCCTGTCATCCATTGCGCACCGCTTTGGCGAGGTGAACTTGGACAACGTCAACCTCGATGGGTGCTACGACGGCAACTTGGCATATGCGCAGAGCAAGACGGCCAACCTTTGGACCGCTAACGAGATTGAGAGACGATATGGACGCGAGGGTATCCATGCTTGGAGCGTTCAGCCTGGCGCTGTTTTGACCGACTTGCCGAGACACTTGTCTGACGAGCAGAAGGATGGACTGAAAAGTGATGCTTATCTAGAGAAGATTTTTAAGTCTCCCGACCAGGGTGCTGCTACGAGTGTGTGGGCAGCTATTGCGAAGGCTCTGGACGGCGAGGGTGGTAAATATCTTGAGAATTGTCAGATCATTGGAAAATATGATCCGTCAACTCCTATGTTTGCGCCTGGCTATGGGGACCATGCGTATGATACTGAGAAGGCGAAGAAGTTGTGGGAAAAGTCCCTGGAATGGATAGGCCTATAACCGAGCTAAGTATCCTGTACAAGAAAAGAGAAAGTATTTTATGGCCATGATGCAATAAATCGTGAACCTACATCAAGTCTAATGAATCACCGCATGAAATTTGGACCACGAATTCAGTTCTCAAGTAGCCCTAGGCCCGTAGGACGGCAGAAGCGATACTGGCCCGGGCTTGCTGCCTCATCAAGGAGACTTGATATCGTATCTTCAGCCACCATTGATGGGACACGAGTTGAAGTGATCAGGTTGTCTTGATATGTTAGAGGTATCTATGGTGTATTAAGTTAGTCTAAGAGGGATCATCCTCTGTCACAGTTAGACCAAAGGACTTACTCCCCCTCATTTAAGTGTCTTACAAGGTCCCTGTCAAGTTTACCGATCCTTTCCGCTCGATACATACTAGAGGCGCAGGCCGTGGGCGTGGAAATAAGCTTTCCAGTTTCCATCATCATCCACGTCACCTTTCAGGAGGATCGTCAATCCCGTGCCGCAAATCTGCTTGAGACATTGTCTGCAGTCATCTTGCCGTTGTTTCAAGCAGCGCTTGACCGACTATGATCGGTGTGCAGTATATGGCAATGGACTTTAGATCAGGGCCAATAGTTCGAACAACATGAGGCCAATGGCGTTGTTATTGGAAGTCTGAAGAAATGTGATGGAAGCCAAGAGCGGAGTTTAGGAACGGGCCGTAGTCAATCTTACGAGTAATATTCCCCTTTCGACCACCTGCGTACGCCTCAATGTCAAAGCTCACATACCTTGTTGAGAAGACTGCGGGGAAACAAGAGACATGTCTCAAGGATAATCCAGCGTGGAGTGTCCGGGAAACAAAAATGCCGATCCGCTGCCAATTCGAAGCTGAACGGATATTGATTGGAAGACACATGTTGAATCTGCCAATATTTGTGTCAACAGGGTCTTTGTGGCTGGCTGCAGCTACCGAGATGTGGCTGGCTGGAAGAAATCTGCATGTTTTGCCCACCTCAACCGAAAGTCCATGCGCAAAACCAATTCGGTTGTTTCATGCAGAAAAATTGAGTTCTAAACAACGTAGGACATTCTGAGAAATGTTGGCATGAGCCTTTGAGAGGAATTAGAAAGGTATTCACCCAAGGACTATCAGTGCTGATATCAACATTTGAACCGTGGATAATCGCCTTGAGGACTCAGCTACAATCGACCCTTGTTCAGGGTCTCAATCAATGGAACTAATGAATTGTGACCAGCTACTACCCCGCAGAGGCTGATCATTTGTGAAACACACTGCAGGTGAGTGAGCAAATTACTAGTCCTTGGGCAACCTGCAGTCGAACAGGCCCCTCCAATCATAGCATGCTCTCGAATGCTTGAGACAACTCTCAAATATCATTCGATTGGTGGTACAACAACTCACTTCTTCTTCAAGAGCTCATACGTACCACGGTCTGCAATGTTGTGTTGCAACCTAATTTTTTACGTCTGCCCGCAGCTTTCCGTGTTTCTCTCAAAGCCAATCAACCATTCCATCTTGGGCTGTGCAGGTTGAAAGTCACTTCAACAGTCGTGGTTGGACTATTGCAGATGCAGAGTTCACATGTGAGACACGGCACATCAGCCATTTGTTGACAAGTCTTACTCTTCACCGCAAGATGTTGCTGTCTGACGTGGGAGGGCCGAGGATCCGAGTGTAAACGGAGAGGGACTTGTTTAACCTTTCGAAAGCGTGTCGATGTCGAATATAAAAGACACGACTGCCACTCTAGAAACCTTCCTCTCACCATCATCAACTCAAAGTAACTCAACAACTTCACTACCAAAGCTTTATTCTACCTTTTGAACTTCAAGACTCCTTACTTTCCAAGTTTGTCATCTCCTCCATTACTCATAGTATTTCACTGACATAGAAACATAGAATGTCTTACAACATCAAAGTCCGCGTCTTCCAGACCAACACCAACGCCTACTTCCACATTGTCGAGAAGGGCTGCTGGCACTACGCCAACGGTGCCCAATGGACCGAGGAGAACGGCATCCTCACCCTCTCCATGGGCGGCAGCGGCACCTCTGGGATGCTCCGCTTCAAGACGGAGCAGGGCAAGGAGGCCTTCTTTGTCGCTCTTGGTGTCCACAACTACAAGCCTTGGGTTGACACTGTCACCGGTCTTGGCGACGACATCACCTGTGTCAAGGCTCTGCCTGAGTACTATGGCAATGCTTCGGACCGTACTCGGTCTAGGGAGTCGCAGCGCACTGAGCAGCAGATTCTTAACGTTGACCGCAGGAACATTTCTACCAAGTACAAGGTCCGTGAGGGCAACAACCTCGAGCTTGACATTATCATTGGTTAAGAGGATGAATGAGAAGGAAAAATGAGGAATTAAAAGGGGGTTAAAGATGGGATCAAGTGCTCTTAAAAGTCTTGTATAGCATGACAAATACACGTCTCATACTAAGTCGCAACAAAGAATTATTCATCGGTGATGATTGAGGTCCCATGATTTAAAAATTTCTACACGCGCATGAAGTTCTGATTCATTTTTCTAATCCATTGGCGTCGCTGTACTATCCCGAAGCCTCAAAATAACCCCCCCAAGACCATACCCAGCCATCTTATCCCCACTAAAGATCCCCGGCCGTCAATCATTAAGCTCTTCGTGAATAATCTCAAAGAGATATAACTAAAAGAGTTACTA